>APFE030251529.1:241828-284979 GCA_000404065.3 Pinus taeda
ACACATAGAATAGCATCAGCCCAGAACATTATCTTTACATTTCTTAATAAGAGCATGTATCGTACCATATTTAAGATTGTCCTATTCATTCTTTCAGCTACACTATTCTGTTGGGGATTATAAGGCACAATTGTTTGATGTTTGATCCCATGTTTGCGAAGACATTTTTCAAATTCATTTGATGTGTATTATTTTCCATTATCAGTGCGAATAGACCCAATATGAGATTGTGCATCATTTTCAATCCATTTATGAAAGTTATTGAATGTTTGAAAAGCATTATATTTATTCTTCAATAAATAATCCCAACACATTCTAGTGTAGCCATCAATAAATGTCATCATATATTTATTTCCATTTGTAGAAGGAACAAGCATTGGACCACATAAATCTAAATGAATGAGTTCAAATTTTCTATGTGCTCTTGAATGTGAATCATGAAAACACTGTTCGCTATTCTTTCATCGAATACAAGCATCACAATGCTTAAATTTCCTAGGAATTGTAAGCAAACCAACAACACCATTTTTCTTCAACAAGTAGAGGCTATCACAGTTCAAATGTCTAAATATAGCATGCCATAATAAACTTGATGGAAGTGTACCTTATTCACTATGATAATTGTATGAGAAATGTTGTGTATGAGTAGAGTTACCTTGCAACTTGATAAGCCTTTCTTCTTCTATTACCCTTGTGACAAGTGAGTGGTCAGATGATTTTCTCACCTCAATCTTGCCATCAAACATATGAATGGAGTGACCTTGCTAGCAGATGTGAATCAAGGACAACAAGCTTCTCTTCAACTGTGCGAGATATAGAACATGGTGCAAAAGAAAGTCTAGAAGACCAAGCAATTTAAGACTGATTGTGCCAAGCCTTGATGGCTTCATTTTTGATTGGTTTACAAAATATACTGATCCATCAACATTGTCAATAAATTATTCAAAAAAATATTTTCTATGAGTCATGTGGCAAGTTGCTCCTGAGTCAAGCAACCAATCATTTTTCCAAGAATCAAGTGAAGCATTAAATAAATATTTATTTACTCCAATATTACATTGTGCCGCAACATAGTGAGCAGATTTAGGTGCTTTACCTTTATTTGTATCATCAATTTTACCTTTATGTTGGTTTCTTTGCTGCTCAGTTTTGTCCCATGGTAACTTTCATGTAGAGGCATCATGTGATCCATTTCTTTTACAATGTATGCAATGTAAATCTGCCTTTTCTCCTTGAGAGTGTCTGCCCCACTACCTCTGAAATATCTTCCTCTTCCTCTTCGACCACCTGTTCCTCTAGAAGATTCTTTAGCAGGATTCTTTTCTTTATAAGCAAGGCACACAACCTCTTCAAAAGATTTAAGGGGTGTCTTCTTTCCAAAATCTTTCTCGCTTTCAACAAACCTTTTCATAAAAGAGTCAAAGGTGATACATTTGAGATTTCCATTTTCTTGCAATGACTGAAGATAATTGGAGTAAGTAGGATAAAGGGCCTTGGGAAAAGAAATAAGAGGAATATACAATTCAACCTTAGTGGATTTGATATCATACATTATAGACTTTGCTTCAGATGCAAGAGCAAGAGGATCATTATTTTGTAGTTCAAGAGTGAAGAGTTTAATCATGAGTTGAACAACTTCAAGTGAAAAATGTGAGTCCTAGAGTTCTTTCAGCTTTCGTAAGGCTTCAAAAGCAGTTGAAAATAGTGAAATATGACGACTCACCTCTTCATTTACAGATGTTGCGATTAAATCATAAGCTTTGTTGTTCTTGTTTTCCCAAATGACGAGCTCTTTGCCTAATGTAGGTTGTTATGGCTCTGTGTCTCCGTCTCCAACACACACTCCTTTCCATAACTCATTGAAAATAAGCGTGTGTTTTTATCACCTGGGACCACTCAGGATAGTTCTCTTTGCTAGTGATAACTATTCCAACAATAGATATGATTGAATGCATACTGTAAAAAATACTTCTGTTGATAGAAAAAGACTTTTGCTAATATACAGTAAAATTGTACTTCTGGGGGTAATTTTTTAAAAATTACAATTCAAAGGGGCATTCTCTCCATAGAGGGCTTTGTACTATATTTGTCTTTAATGCAAATATAAAACATTTCCCAAAGAAATATTCAGATCAGGTATGCACTATCAAAAACAAAATTCAAATCTCTTCCTCATCATTTTTTTTCTTATGGTTCCTGTGCAGCGTGTGATATAGCACCGATAGCGTCTTTATCGGTTCATACTTTCAATTTTCCTCAACGACACAAAATATTTGAAAACCTGTGTTTAGAGTTTCGCTTACTACCAGAACAGAAAGAATTGAAATTTTGTGTACAGTTGTACGTACTCCGCTCCATAAAGAAGATTCCACATCATATTACACATAGGTAGCATAAATCATATTACAGGTATGCGTCTTAGCTCTCAATGTGCTTAATGACGACGAGCTCCTTTGTTCTTTTGTTGCACATCGCAAGACTTCTTTTGCTTCACTCCCTGTTTGTGAGCAGAAAACCTTATGCTGATTGTATGAAATGAGTGAATTGGTTGTTATTATTTATATAGTTATTGATAATTATAAATACTTGGTGTTTAAAAAAATGCACATAATAATTATTAATGTGGTTGGTATAAGCCTATTGGCCTATATCAATCACATTGGAAATGTGGTCGTATATATGTTTCATTTAGACCTATAAGCATATATCAACCACATTGATAAGTATAGTTGTGCTAATATATATCTTATCAAAATATATCATATATGATAGTCACTATTAAAATAACTAAATTATAAGTGTTAATATTACAGATACACTCCCCTCACCAATTACCAACAGAATTGCAACATGCCTCCCAATTCAACCAACGACAACCTCTACAGAACGAGAATTTGTAAACACTTTGACGAACTACCTCTCCTTCTCCACACCCTAAACAAAATACCACCATGAAGAAACCCATGATGCGTCTTATGTAGCATTTGAACCACCTATAGAGGCATAAATGCCTTCAACTTACGTATTCCCTCATATGAACAATCTGGGTATTGCCACACTCCCCCAATATGCTCCCATTTACATGATTAACCCTCAAAATGATCGTCTTATGTAGCATTTGAACCACCTACAAAGGCATAAATGCCTTCTTCAACTTGCATATTCCCTCACATGAACAATCTGGGTACTGCCACACTCCCCCAATGTGCTCCCATATGCATGATTAACCTTCAGAATGGTCGGCAATTGGGATTTCCACCTTATCTGGAATTTTTTTTTAATATTTTATTTAAATATGTTTAATATTTTATTTAAAATATTAAAATATATTATCTTTTCAACGAAATTTTATAGGAAGTCTTTGACTTTAATCTTTAAAAAAAATTTAATTTAAAACATTTTCTCAAAAACTATATTTAAAATAATAATAAATTAAATAAATTTTAATAAGTTAATAAATATAAAATAAATTCATGATTTCATTAATTATTTTAATTTTAAATGAAAAATCAGATTATAGCCGTTAAAGTAATAAGTTGATATTTTAAATATAAATTAAAAGTTAAAAGAATATCGGCATTGCCACTCTTTTATATTCTCAACGATAATAATAGTACATGTTGTCATCTTTGTTGTAAATAGTATTTAGGGTTAAAATAGTTTTGGGTTTTGGAGTAAAGCATACCATTAATTTTAATTACTTTAAAAGATTGTCACTTTTACATATAAAGAAATCTATCTCTTAAGACTTAGAGATATCAAAGTTTTTTATTTTATCAATAATGCATAAATTACTTTAGGGGATTTGTTAATTGTTGAAGAATGATAAATATATAGTAACATATAGTAGTTAGTGATTGATATTTTTAATGTTATCAATAATATGATAGATTTTGCCTCGTGATAAAATTAAGCTATAAAAAAATGTAAAGGGGATGATTTAATTATAAATATATCGAACTTTTTACTTTAATATGGTAATAATTAGCCTAATTTACTTGAATGATAACATATTAACTTTTAGTATAGTAAAAAGTAAACTAAGTAGGGATAGAATATGGAAGAAATAAGCAACTCTCAGTAGAATTTAAAGTAGATGATTTAATTCCAAATGTGATTAATTTTCTATTTTAATATAGCTCTAATTAGCATAGTTTACTTGAGTGATAACATTTTAACCTTTAATATGGTAGAAACTAAGGAGGGATAGAATATAGAGGAAATAAGCAACTCTTAGGTGAATGTGGCTCAAATTGAAGAGCGCAGAGTGCCTACACCACATTTATTAATTCACCAAATCATTCGTACATAAATATAATTCATCAAAAATAAGGTTTAATTTAAGTTATCACAACCAATAGTTAATAATAAAATAATCTAGAGAATTCTACATTTCTCCATTATTTCATGTCTATAGTTTAATGGAGAAGCTTTGATGCCATGTTAAAACCAAAGAGGGATAAAATAGGGGAGAAAATAGCAACTCTTATGTGAGCCTAGCTCAACCTGAAGAATGCGTGCACTAGACTCATTCATTCACCAAACCATTCATACATAAATAAGATTAGATATTGGTTGAACAAATTCCTCTAAAATAGGATCTAATCTAAGCGATCACAAGCAATAGCTAATAATAAAATAATGTAGAAAAATCTAGATTTCTCCATTATTCCAAGTCTACCCCTTAATGGAGAAACATTTCATAAACACTGCATTGTTTCCTTGATCAACCTGCCCATGGAAAATTACATCTCTACTCATGTATACTTAGTGAATAAATGTATCAAACATTTTATATGCCTTAAATTCTGAACAGTATCTTACAAATATACATTTGATACCTTTAACATCAAACTTTTTTCTATTCTCCTCCAAATTTAGGTTGCATCACAACACAACTCCCCAATTGAGCTATCAATGCTCACTTCATAAACCAAATTGAATCTATAATCTCATTGAGTAAATATCCATCGGACTACTTAGGGGGAAGAACAAAGAAATGCAATCAATTCCCCGGGCAATTAACTGATTGGCCTGCACAAATATTAGCCACAATATTGAATTAAAACACCTATGGTGAAATCTTCACACATTTTCCATGTCACACTAATGCGTAGGTGGTCTAAAAAACATGCATACCACATATTCTCAATAGCTCCTTTCGATGGCCTTAAAACACTATGCTGTAGACTACGCTAATACCCTTCTATAAAAATAAAATTTTCCACTTTACATGTGCATCGACCACTCATAAATTTCAGTAATTCAACTGCAAATTTCATGCATTTCAGTAATCTTCTCGATGGAGAGGCTACTGAGGAGGAGGGTGGTTATGTGACTATTGAAGGTTTCTTTTGGAAGCTGTGAAAGTGTAAAAAGGTGGTGATAGTGTGGCTAACAAGATGCCATTAGTATATTTAGTGTGGCTAACAAGAGGTCATTAGTATACACTACTACATAAAGGGGGGTTTTAAGATAATACTTGAGACATTTTTCGTAAGTTGTCTTAACTTGAGACAAAAAAAAAAACTTGTGTATTGTCTTAAATATTGTCTTTAAGTAGGTGTCTCAAAAATTATTGTCTTAAAGATTACTGTCTTAAAAAATTGTATTTACAACGACAATATATAACACAATCATTATTGTCTCCTAAGAGACAATTTCATTTTTGTCTCTCTAGAGACAATATAAAACAATGAATCGAGAAATATTGAAATAAATTGATATAAAAAACAATTAAGAATAAACTATAAAATCATTGATTAATTCATGTTAGCACATAGTGGAATTGAACCACCAACCTCCTGCTTGTAAGGCAAGCGCTCTTCCATTGAGCTAGCACAATTTAAAGAATTATGTGAAGAGTTATGGCAATCATAAAAAATACATTTATAGCCATTGATTAAAAAAAAAAAAATCAGACACGTGATCTATAATTTTTATAAAAACTATAATCATGCAAACCATATTTTTAACTTACTAAAACTAGAAATTGCCCGAAAAGGTACACAGAGAGACAAATTATATCTCTAGAAATAGATCTCAAAATCTTCAATTAATATACAATTAAATGTTCATGTATATTGGCTATCTTTCTACACTGGCATATCCTTGTGTTGGGATTTCATCCCATGTTAAGACTTCTTTTTATTCATCTTCTTCTCCACACATGTATGTGTCTATTATTGTGTATATGCACCCATATAAAATTCTATAACAAAATTTCTTGATTTCCAAACATAAAACAAATAGAATTATGATTTGTGAATCCAAAATCTTTCATTGAGTCATTATCAAAGCAAAAGAAATGAAATGGAGTGGATATAATATTCTCTTGCACATTTGCAATCAATTCTCCCTACTTAAAAGTTAATACACCTGAAATATGTTTTTCCTTTGAATTTTACGCTGTATAGATTCATATCTCCATCCTAGCTCCACAATTATTCGGGCCCCCTATGGCTTCAGAGTTCCACACCAGCCATTATTTATGACAGTGAAGAGTACTGATGACCGAGAATATGTGCTAAAATGTCATCTATGTTGCTATTAAATTCAAAGATATATCATGATAATGAAAAAAACAACAAGTTTTATCAATGATGTCCTACATCAAGAAGAAATATCAAGTTTATAAGGGTTGTGTCCATATTTGTGTAGTATGATAAACATAAACATATTCCGAAAATAATATAGATATATTTCCAACTGCAATGGTTGTATTTCATAGAATTTCGGGGAAACAATATCTATCAAAGGTGAGGTTGAAAGCACCACAAAGGACCAAGAACAAGTACAGTAAATATTTCAACAATCTTACCTTGTAGTACTTCAATAATTGAGGTCACTTCAATTTAAGTGTTGGAGTGATCAGGTCCCTTTCCACATCAAATGGCTTAGGTTCAAGGTGAATACCTTTCAACATCTTGAAACCCTTGAGCTAGATTCAACATAAAAAATTCCAACAATCGTGAAATTAACAGATAACTAAGAAAAGTGAATCAGATCTGAAATAAAGTTTCCAAAGATGTACTGGAAAGGGAAATTCAAAACATGAAGCGACATCATGATGGATGATTCAGAATGTGTTACGTTGTGGTTTTTCCCTATTGCATTAAGCTCGTGTAAGAGGTATTTATTTTCCTTCTGATTTTAGCACAAAGATTCAAAATTCCCTATTACCTCTTTGGTAGTAGCCCAGCTTTCAAGTGCCCTTTGATCAACTATAAAAATTGTCACAATAAAAGATTCGAAACTATTGCCATAAAACCATATCTGAAACATGACCAAACAAGAATGGGCATTGAACAAACATAGCAAGCAGTGCTGACAAAATTTTTTTGTTTAAGGACCAAATTAGAAAGAAAGTGCAGTGTTACCCCTCGTAATGCATGTCCATTTTGGAGATGCTATTTTCAACATAATAATGTTCAGGAGTTTGTAAACAAAGGAGTGCCTTGGAAAGGAGTTGCTGCAAAGAAAACCAAAATAAACAATACCAAAGCATGATACAAACATGGTAGAAAATCTTAAGCCAATCACGTGGCCATGTGGATCGTCTCACTTTTTAGACCATGTATATTATGGTTAATATGCACCCATATCAATCTCAGTATCTCTTGAGCCATCCATTGAATATTGGTTAATATTTGTAGGTTAGTGTTTTTCTGTGAAGAATAACTACCTTGTTGTATATTGGTTGTAGTGAGTTTGTATTTTTTGTTTTGATTGTGACACTCATTTTATTTTTCAGTATATTCTCTTGGTTTATATATATCCTTGTAAGATTTGTTGATGCTTTGGTGTTCTACAATGCTTCAGCACGTATCTTCAAAACAATTTATAGAGCATCCTGTAGAAACACTCAACCCTATAGACCACACCTACCTCTTAATAATATCTATAATATAATATCAAATTCTATCCATTCAATTATTAAAAAATCAAAATCGCTCACTGCCCTAAAAACCACACCTACGGCTTAATAATAACATCTATAATATCAAGTGTCCATACAACATGGGAGTGCCATCGCATCTCCTAAAACAAGCCCAAATAGCTTATGGCAAGAGCCAGATGGACTCCTTTCCCTTCATACAAGGATCATTGTATGCTTACAAAGTTGTAAATAGATGTAACCAATTTCAACATAATTAATATGACCACATTCTTTGATGGGTGTCTTAGGTGAAAATATAGACTGTAAATGTAGTTTGTTCGCAGTGGACCATAGTATACTTTATCTTCAAAATATGGAGTTTCATGCCATCTATTTGGGTAAAATGAAATGTTATGTTCATATTGAGATGTAGGTTATTTCCAGTACGTGACAGAGAAATGCCAGAGTTTCCTATGTTACTAGAGATTAAAATAAAACATTAACAACAATATCAACAAAAACAACAACAACAACAACAACAAAAAAGCTAAATAACAAATGGGAACCGAAGCAAATTGGAAATATGGCTCAAGAGTCTTGGGGATTGGATAAGTGAATCCCCATTCCTAGCATATAAAATTGATTAGTAATGTATTAGTGTAGTTCTAGTGGCAAGAGTGGAATCGAGAGGGAACTTACTGCAGCTATCCTCTTCCAACAATTTTGAACATACATTTCAAAGTCTGGCATAAATATGAAAAACACATGAATAGGTACACCAAACCAGGTAACTTTCGGTAATGTCATGGAAAAAATGAGAGGAAGTTTCATGCTTTTCAATGAGGTTGTCCTTCGAAGGAATTAAAATTGAAAGGATGATAATGTAACGTAAAGGTGTTGGAATGCTAACCTGTAACAGACGAAAATATCCTAATGAAAATCACAGATTGATGAGAAACTATGGGGAAAACAATACATTGGATAGAAATACAAACTACAAGAAAAAATTGTGATAATATCCTTTAAAAATAAGTGAACTAAAATGAAAACAAAAATGTGCATAAATGAAAAATGCAGAAAAATATGCGACAAAATGCTAAGCTCTTAAAACTACTATTTAGACTTCAACCAATTTCTCCAAGGGGAAACATAGAACCAATTATAGAATTTTAGACACATAGCTTCATTTTTTCCCTATGATTCCTACTTTTGTACGTATGAAGAGTCTATGAAGCTGAGGAAATGTGTGGCACCATAACAACATTCTTTTGCTCTGTAAGACCAAGCTTGATGTATGGCTCATTCTATACAATGTTAAACAAGGAATGAAGCAGTTTATTCCTAACACCAAAAAGATTGAAACTTGTTAGTATGTGTCTTCTAAAACTAGTAAATATGATAAGAGAGTGATTTGCCTTTCATGCTTAACATAAATTCTAGCTTCATTCTCAATATCAACTTGGTCATTAAACCAACATACTTTCCACGCATCAGACTTCAAAACTAAAATAAATATGCATCCACATGATATTGTGCCAAGCAAATGATAAAATAAATTACCTCAAACACATCCACTCCTACATCAAACATGGGATTTCATTTCAAATGGTCCACTAAGGCTGCTTCATCAATCCCTAGGCCTTGACTTGCATTTACAAGAAATACTTCAAGCATCCGAGAAGAAACTTTTAACGATAAGCTTTCCATTTTGTTAAATGAATTCAAATTGAGAATTATAAAAAATTAGATGCCTAGTCCAGACACAATCAAGTGGGATACATAACATGTTGTTGATGATGAATGCTCTGATTTCATAAAGCAAGCGTTGAAATAAAGACATTACCTTCTTCATGATCAATAACCTATCTTTGTTAATCTAGTGGTAAGTAGTATTATCTAGTATAGGATGAAGGCTTATCTGCCAAAAATTACTATATGTTAAAAGTATAGAAATTAGAGAACTAAATAGTATGGAATACTCACCATTTTCTTATTACCTAGTGTTTTCGAATTTTTAGTACACATTTCCAAACATTGATTTTTGGAAAAGTTGTGATATGGTACAAATTTTATCTCTTAGATTCTGATTAGTCAATATATTTTATACAAACCGAATCAATCCAATATAATTAACAAATAGATGTACATTATATACAATTCAAAATTGCAGATTTGAATTTAATCCTAATGAAAGCACAAGATCCTAAGAATAGTTCAGTCAAAACAATATATCCAATATATCTACTAGATTAATTATTATAGACATCGTGTAGAGAAAAACAATGAGCCAATGATGGCACCAGAGTGCATAACACCGAAACCATATAAGAGGTTGGTACTAGATTATTGCAGATTTCTATTACATCAACACAAGGACTTGCATTGCAGAGCCAGCGTTCAGATTTGAATTTTTTTTGGAGGTGTAATGTCTTATAATTTTAATAGTCCACCTCTCACTAACCTATGAATCACTTACATAAACTAATAAAGGACAACATGTCGAGAATAGATTAATATACATGATTTCAAGATCTAATTTGTATCTTTGCATATCAAATGAATGCAATGCTAAAGAATTCAATCCTTTTCATGTTACCATGTAGATTATGCTTCATCATAAATGTCATAAATGTACTCTAAAAAATAAACTCATTTTCCAAAAGCTGGACCTACAAATTAACAATTTCACTAGAAAACAAAGTTCATATAGAGTTTGGAACAACATTTCTATTGGGAAAAAAATTTGCCCCTACACATGAGATTTCATGTTAGAAGTGTGGAAATATAAATAAGCAGAACTGATATCAAATGCTTAACTAAACTGACACTCAGACCTGTAGGCCCATCATTGTTGGCAATAATCAAACACTCAGTTCTAGTGCAAACGGGACTCTCTAATAGAGCTAAAGCGTTCATTCATTTTCCTGTTACCATGTAGATTATGCATCGTCATAAATATCTAAAAGGTAATCTAAAAAATCAACACATCATCCAAAAGATGGACCTACAATTTAACAATTTCACTAGAAAATAAAGTCCATATAAAATTTGGAATGGCATTGCTATTGGGAAAAAGTTTTTCCCCTACACATGAGATTTCATATTAGAGGTGTAGAAACATAAATAAGCAGAAGTGATATCGATTTCATAGATAAACTAACACTCAAGACATAGAGGCCCATAATTTCGAGGAATAAGCAAACACTCAGTTCTAGTGCAAATGGGAATCTCTAATAAAGGCTAAAGCATTCAATCATTTTCCTGTTACCATGTAGATTATGCTTCATCATAAATATCTTAAAGGTTCTCTAAAAAATCAGCTCATCTTCCAAAATTTGGACCTACAAATTAACAATATCACTAGAAAATAAAGTCCAAATAGAGTTTGGAACAACATTGCAATTGGGAAAAAAAATTGTCCCTACACGCAAGATTTCATGTTAGAGGTGTAGAAATATAAATAAGCAAAACTTATATCAAATCCTTAACTAAATTGACACTCAGACCTGCAGGCCCATCATTGTTGGCAATAATCAAACACTCAATTCTAGTGTAAACAAAAGAGAAATATTTGCAGTGAGGGGGTAAATACTTACAATGCACATCATCTAGGTGCTTCACTAGCCTTCCCACAACATGGATTTGGGCTAGAATACTTCTTCACCTCTCTGGATTGTAGATTTAGACTCTGCCATGACTCACCTCTCTCTTTATGTTGCTTCATATGGCGTTTCAAATTAGACATAATGGATAACTGCAGTTTGCAGTCCTCTTTGGGGCACACAAATAACTTTTCTTCATGCTTTATCATGTGTCAATTTAAATGGTCCTGCCTCTTGTAACTAAAAAAGAAACCATCTACTAGGAAAAAAATGTTCTCTACAAAATTAAAAGAAATTACAAACTTCATAAATATTAACATGGAAATTTGTTGAGGATTCCACCAATTAATTAAATGATCACTCACACACACATACATCATCAATTTCAATAAATTTGTGGGAAATGTTTGTTCATCCCCTTTTGATTAATGCCTTTGTGGAGCCTTTTTATTTCCAATCCTTTTTTTCTGACAGAAACAGTTATGGGGTATTTATATTCACCTTGGCTTGAAAGCCAAAAATTTGATTACATTGAAGACTTCTGTGTCCTATTGCATCTCTCTGCTAAGAGTGAGAATGCTGTTAAAACTTGAAGTCTTCTTCCTTGATAAGGATTTTAATTTTTCGATTTCAGAGATATTCCCCCACTTGAAGATACAAACAAATTTGTTTAGAAGTAGGCAGTAAAACATGATAGTAAACAACTTATGGGATGGGTTCCCATGATTCTTCTTCATCTTTTATCTTGACCCCGACAGAGTGAAGGGCAGTGTTGTTGGCTTCCATGTCCAACTATTTATTTTGAGTTCTCAACACATGAAATTAATTCAGCTTCTGTAAAGCGCTTTCCACACCCTTGATTTTGGATACCAGTCTAGCTAGATTAAGATCCAGCGCTGGGGAATTGGAAATCACTGCATTTATAATAACCTGAGAGTCGCCTATAACAATAGCTTCACTTATGTTTAGTTATTTGAGGATCTTTAGGCCTTGGAAGAGGGCTAAAGCCTCAGCATGAATGCTAGATGCATGGCCAAGTCCCCAAGCAAAGGAATGAATTTTTTCCCCAAGAGGATTTACAACAACACCTCCTATTCCTGCTTTTCCTGGATTTCCCTTTGCTGCTCGATCAAAGAAGAGAGAGTGTCTTGAATTTGATTTGATCATCTCGTGGAATTTAGATTCAGGTCTCCTTATTTGCCAGTCTTTAAGGGGGGGGGGTGATTCTGTCTGCTGGTTGAAATTGCAAATCTAGGATTGACCCCCAAGCAATGTCCTGTTGGCTGAGGTTGGAGTCATCTTTTATATCTGTCAAGCACTCCTTTATGTAACATTTAATTTTGATTTCTAAGGCCTTGTGATTCTAGTTAGTATTTCTGAAAATTCTTCTATTATGTTCTAGCCATATCTGCCAACAAATAATCTTTGGAAGGATAGCCCATGCAGATTTGATTACCTGATTTTTGGGGTGACCAAGATATCTGCTTGCCCAATTTCAGAAAAGATGAACAGTGGAACTAGGCAGAACAATATTGTAATCCAAGATGTGGATAAAGGAGAACTAGATCTTCTTAGAACAATTGCACTCAAGCATTAAGTGGACAACTGTTTTTGCATTTTATTTGCACAACGGGCATCCGGAGGGACCATGGAAGCCTTTCCTCTGCAAAATGTCATAAGTTAGAATTCTTCCATGGAAAAGGAGCCAAGCAAGGAAATCGACCTTCGGCCATGAAGGAACATGCCAGATTCTCTGCCAAGGTGCTAGGTCAGGGGGGACGTGAGGCCTCTCGATCAGCTTGGAGTATCCTATAGAGACAACGTATCCACTATCCTTTAGCCCCCAACCTTTCGTGTCTCTTTTCTTCATGTATGTGGGAGCCAAGCCATGTAGGAGATCGAGGAGCGTGGTCCATTCATTGATCAACTGAGCCGGTATTTCAATTCTTTTCCAGCCTGCCCATGTAGAGTCGCTCCAATGGGAAATGTACCACAACAAGCTTAGCCCCTCTTCGTCCATCCAACATTGCAATTCTCTAATTGAGGCTCTATCTTTAATTGGATCCTTATTTACAATTTTATCTGTCCATATATTGATTTTTTTCCCATTTCTTGGGATCCAGTAGGAATGCTCTTTGATTAAGGAAGCACCTTTAGCATACAATTTGAGGAAAGAAGAGTTGGGCATATGGATCACGTTGCCCAAATAGTTTGCGTGTGGGCTTCTGAAATACTTTTTCCAGAGAGCCAATTGGGCCCAGCCAGGCTTGGGCACAATGATCCTCTAGACAATCTTGGCTCCCATAGCCACATTCTGCTGACAGATGTTTTTGAAGTTCAATCCACCCTCCTAAAGAGGCTTGGAGATGGTTTCCCAGCTAATAAGTGGAATCTTTTTTTCATTCTATTTTCCGCCCTTACAAAAGAACCTGCGCATGAATTCTTCCATCTTTTTTAAAATGGATGCTGGAGCGAGAAGCCCAGTAAATTGAAATAGAGGGAGGTTCGATAACACGGATTTTATTAGGACAACTTTTCCAACAACATTGAGCGAGGAATAGCCCCAAGCTTGGATTTTGGACTTGAATTTTTCAAGCTGAGGTAGTCAATCTTTGCTTGAATGTCTCTTATGAAAAACATGAAGGCCCAAATATTTGAACGAGGTCAAAGAAGAGGAGGTTGCGTAGCCCAGACACCTAGAAATGGTAGAGAGAAATCTGGGCATAGTATTCCAGCTGAAGATGTGACATTTATTCTTTTTTATAATGCTACCTGAGGCCTCAATAAATTTATCCAACACAGCTTTAAATTTGGAGGCAGTGGAAAGAGAGGCGTTGTCCAAAAGCAGAGTGTCATTTGCAAATAAGGCGTGGTTTACGTTTTTACTTTCAATACAGAACCCATTAATTTCTTGATCTTGCATCTTTTTATCTAGCAGGAAGCTGAGGACAAAGGCTTGGATGACAAATAACAAAGGGGATAGAGGAAACACCTGCCTAAGTCCTCTCGAAGCCTTGAAAAAATCGGTGGCTCTTCCATTAACAAGAGGGGAAATCCATGGTTTTGAGATGCATGCCCAGACCCATTTAATGAAGATTTCCTCAAAACCAATCTTGCTCATGACTTTTAAGAGAAAAATATGATTTACTTGATGAAAGGCATTTGCTAGATCAAGTTTAATCACCATACCTTGTTCTTTTCGAAGAAAGCTGGAATGGATTGCCTCTTGAACGAGGGTGAAGTTGTCCACGATGTGCCTCCCTTGGACGAAAACTCCTTGATTCTCCAGAATTATTCTGGGAAGAATGGTCTTCAACCTATTTGAAATTACTTTCGTGATTAACTTGTACCCAGTGTTGCATAAAGAAATGAGACGAAATCTGCTGAAATTGTTGGAGCCTTTTTTCCTTGGGTATGAGGGCTGAGAAGGCGGAGTTTGTACAACCTCCTATTTTCTATGTATCTTGATACTTTTGTATCATTTTGAGCAGATCCTTTTCAACTATCAGCCAGCAAGCTTGAAGGAACTTGGTAGAGAAGCCATGCAGGCCCGGGGCCTTGTCCGAATCCATATCAAAGAGGGCTTTTTAAACTTCTTCCATAGTGATTTTTGTCTCAGGTAACCTGTTCATACGAGGCAAAATTGAAGAGGGGATGACATCTAAGAGATCCAAATGTTGAAGCGTATCCTTATCCTCACTGTACAGATTTTGGAAGTGAGAATAGCCGCTTTCTTGATGTCTGAAAAGTTCTTATGAATGTCATTATCCTCCTTGATCTTAGAAATAGTATTAAAACATTTCCTGGCCTGGGCTATTTTCTGAAAAAAAGCAGTGTTCCTATCCCCTGCTTTGAGCCAGAGATTTCGAGATTTTAGCCTAGAGTATTCTTCTTTAGCTAAGCAGGCCTTATGTAAGCTTTGTTACAGCTGAATTTCTTGCTCAAACAGCTCCTCAGTGACTGTGGCGCTCTCCATGTGAGATTGATGAGAGGCTAGAGAGGCTTTAATGGCTTTCCTTTCTGTAGTTAGATTGGACAGGGATTTGGCCCAACGGTTTAGAACTCCTTTTACCCTTCTAAGATTTTCTTCCCAGATGAAGAAGGGAGATCCTTTGACGGGCTTAATCCAACAATCTTTGAATGTTCACATGAAGTTTGGTTCCTTGACGCAGAGGGGACTAAATCGAAAGGGTAGAGGGCCAAAATCTAGATGGGCAAGGAGATCTAACTTTAAGGGCTTGTGATCTGAGACACTACTAGCAAGAATGTACATTTCGGGCTCTAAAGCTAGTAACAGAAAGGAGCTTTGAATGAAAAATCTGTCTAATATGGCGGCAATATTTCCAGGACCTACTCTTTTGTTAGACCAAGAGAACTTACCAGAAGAATGTTTGATGTCGAGCAAGTCCCATTCCTACAATAGATCCTCCACTCATTCCCTTGTCGGATCCTGGACTACGTTGCCACCCCTTTTTTCAGATGAATGAAGAGTGAGATTGAGGTCTCCAGCAATAATTATATTTTCTGGATCTATCATGTTTGCTTGATGCCTTATAGAATCCCAGCAATCCTTTTTTTCCCCAATGTTGACTTGAGAATATACATTAAAGAGGCAAAATATTTCCTTAGTGTCAAGGTTCTGCATTTTCAACAGCAACCAATGGGTATTGATTGCCTCAAGTATGATTGTAAATTTGCCAGCATTCCATAAAGTACCAATCCCTCCGGAGGCTCCTTGGGCAGAGATTTCTCTTGCTTCACTTTTAGACCAAATTTTCTTGCTTGCTTGCAAGAAGACTATGTCTTCCAGCTTGGTCTCCTAGACGAGAAGTATGTCTGGGGTTTCAGATCTTATTAAGCTTCTCATGGCTTCTTCCTTGACTTTTCTCCCCATACCTCTACAGTTCCAGGAGATGACCTTTATTATTTATGTTTCTGATGGGCTCCCTTGGAGCCTTGGGGCTGATTTTTCGACATCTTAGCCTTTGAGGCTAGTAGTTTTTCCAGAGTTGGTTGGCTGCTCTATAGCTTATCTTTATAAGTCTCCAGCTCTCTATTTTCCATATCAGTTTTACGGCCTCTCGTAGATCTTCTTACTGGGGCTTGGGACTCTCCTATTTCTCCTTCCTCCTCTGACTCGTCTGATTCCTACTCTTCTTCCTTAGCTTCTGAATTCATCCCTTTAGGATCTTCAACTCCTTCAATAGAGGCTGAGTGGGTACTCTGCTTGGAAAACCTTGTTTTTGGGTCTTGATCTCCAGGGTGTCCTCCGTCTACTGAATTAATGGATCAAATTTGTTTTCTTGTGCCTTTTTGGGAGGGGGATGTTGAACATTAGACTATAGAGAGCCTTTTCCAGAGGGTCCTCCCCGTTTCTACCCTTTGTGGTAGATTTTTGCTCACTTGACTTGATTCCAACCCTCTTCATTCCCTTTCTCTGGCTCTACATTGGATGGACAGTTTCTAGCAAAGTGTCCATGAACATGACATTTCCTGCATTTGAATGGTAGTTGCTCATAATCTAAGTTTTTCACATGAGACCAACTGCCGACTTTGATTTTCATTACTTCTAGGAGACCCACCTCTAGATCTAATTCAACACAGATCCTAGCACAGTCATACTGATCCTTGTTATTCACCTGATCTATGAATTTCCCTAGAGAGTTGTCGATGTGCTTCAGGGAATCCTAGTTCCACCAGTGAACTAGAAGATTTGGGAGACAGACCCACACCAGGACAACCTTGGGAACATCTACAGCCAGATCAAAGTCTGGAGTCCATTTGTTCAGATAGAGGCCCTAAGGGCCCATGAAACACGACCCATTTTGGAATATAAGATCTTTGTCTTCTTTGGAGGTGAATTCAAAGAGGAAGAACCCTTGCCCAAGAAAGTAAGAGGTAACACTTTGCTTGATTAGGGGAGCCGAGTTCCTATTAACCCATTGCTCAGTGGTTTTCAGAGAGGGCAAAAGTCCCATGAATTGGCAAATGAGACCACGCTCAACCAATGATAAGGCTACTTGGATGGGAGTCTCTAGAGGCAACGAGATCTTAGGGATTTCATTAAGATTCTTAATGAATTTTGATGCTTCACATCATTTCCTTGGTGGCAGATCAACCAGAAGTTGGTCGAAAGTGTTAAAGGCTGGGGCCGAAGGCAGATCCTTGGAATGGCCCTGCATCTCCATAAGATCAGGCCTAAGGCCGGCCGCCGCAGGGGTAGCCACGCAGCAGGAGCCCAACCTTAGCCTCAATTCTGGGGCGACCGCAGGTTGGAGACAAGCCCTCTACAGGCACGTCCACGGAAATCAGATGAGCAGGAGGCGGGCACGGCTGTGGTCTTCAGAGTCCACGAGGAGCAGATCTCATTGCAGGCCGAGACTCGTAGGTTAAAAATATGAGAACATAACCAAAATTGGGTCTTATTCATATTTTTATTTCCAATCTTAATAAATACCAAAGTGGCATATTAATTGTTGGGTATTTCATATTAAAACAATATATTCACACACATGACACAACACATTTGGGAAATGTTTAAAAAATATTGTTTTGATCAATTGTGAAGATGAAGATAAAAAAAAATAAAAAAATTGATAAAATAGAATAAACCAACCTATGATTGCAGGAAAAAATGTATCGAAATGATGAAGTATGAGCAAGTAGAAGGAAAAAGGAACTTCTCAGTGGGGTCACCCGACCTGGTACTAATCCATGGACATTCTTCCCTCCCTCACCAGTATGGAGTTCGTATGGGATCCTGTGTTGTCACGCATTCAAACACCTAGGTCTTCCAAGGTAGTCTCCTCCCTTGTAATAACTTGGGTTACAAACCTTCTGCAGAAAAGAACTTGAATACCACCATTCTACATAGACATTGAAGTTAGCCACCATTGTAGGCATATATTGAAATTAAAATCACCATTGGTGGCGTACATTGAAATTTAAACCAACATTTCCAGCTCACATTGCAATTAAAAAAAACATTGGAGATACATTAAAATTAAAACCACCATTTTAGGCTCACATTGAAATTAAAACAAACATTCCAGACGCACTAAAATTAAAACTACCATGCCAGCCATCCATTAAAATTAAAACCAATGTTCACATTTAAATTAAACCTTCCATTGTAGGCACATATTAATCTTATGAACATTGTTACAGGCATTAAACCTAAAACCACCATTGCAACACTCATTACAATTGAAACCACTATTGTTACAGACACCCACTAAAAATAAAACCACTAGTATTGAACGCATCCAACAAAATGAAAACTATTTATAACTTCTTACACATGTTAAAATTAAACCAGTATGATTAGTAATTATAAACCCATTATGTCCTACACATCTATAATTCAAGTGCAAAAATATAGGTCAATTGGGGAGGGTTAAATTAGGAGTGATCACCTAATGCATGACAACATTACATAAACCAAAGTGTCAACCTACACATGCAAATGGAAAGCAAGAGTGCCCCTGTAGAGGTGTATTCTCTTTTATTTCACACTGGATGTGTCAAGTGTTATTAAGGGCAACAAAATGAGGATGGTCCTTGAATGTGGTTTTATTGTTCGCCTGTGGAATGTTGGCTTGGCATGCTCTTTTATTTCACACTATATGCTTCAGGTATCACCATGGGCAACAAAATAAGGACAATCATTGAGTGTGTTTTTATTGTTCCACTATGGAATGTCAGGTTGGCACAACTGAAATTTTCCCTGGAACTTCGCTGGGCTGGCTTGACCATTATCACATTTTTATGGGGTGAATGGATTAAATATTCTGGTCTTTGTGAGCTCTCTATGTGTTGGAATCTGTAGAACACCTAGCTATCGCTAGTAATCATAGCCAACCTGGTTTGTGTTATGTGTGAATTATGACATGTCAAGAAAGGAATAAAGAATGTGAGCACCATATTTCAAAGGTAGAAATTGATTTACATAATTCTCCTAGCAGGTGGTTAAGATAACAAACTGTTTTTGAATATAAGTTCAGAGTGCAGACCCAAGTCTAGGATAGGTAAGCAACTGAGATTTCTCTTCAACTGTCAGTGCTTCAATTAAAAGACAAGGAATTTGTAGAATTCATGCGTAGGCATTAGGGGAGGTATGAGGAATTGCGAGAAAGAATGAACTCCATGTATTCCTTTGTTTCTAAAATTACAGCTCATAATTAACTTCTAGCACTGCCAATGCAGTCATGTTCACCTTGGGTTAAGGAGGAAACCTTTGAACATCATTATCTATTCAAGGTATCAGGAAACTATGCTATAGGATCAAACATAGCATCATCATCAGCAGATAGTTGGATATGCAAGCAATTGAATACATCATGGAGATCCAAGTTGGCCTTACATAAGTAGCCCCTTAAGGTCTAGATTTAATGTAGTTCTCTATTTTTATCATGTTCCAATAGATAGTTTATTTGCTCAAATAGTCTTTGACTCTGTATAGCATTATATTTAGCAATCATATAGGATTGGAACTTGGGAAGTGTGGCTAGAATAACTTTTGGATGAGAATTTTGGTTATTTTAGACCTTTTGACTGGCAGTTTGCAATCAATCTTCTTATATTTTTTATTACTACATTGACTGTTTTGCCATGTCAGTGTCCATGCTCATTTTAAGTTCACTGAGGTATATTATTAAATACTTAGTCGGTAAACCCACCAATGACCTTTAATGTTGCATTCCTCCCACTCTTCTGTAAAGAGGAACTCACTCTCTATTTTAAGACAACATATTTAACAAATGAATTTATTCTTTTGTTCCTTATATTAGTTTTGAGTCTCTGTTCATTTTCTATGTTCCATTGTCTATATAAGGTTAAGCCTAATATTATCTTGTTGTCTGTAGTTTTATTTTACATAGTACTAGAGCTGCAAGGCATTAGTTTCCTCCACATTCCTTAGCCACCTTCATTTTAAGATCTGAAAATTGTTGGGATGGTGCAACACCATCTACTAATTACCCCTCTTTGTGGCTTGACAGATTGCTTGCAGCTGTTGCTTATGATAATCATTGGCTATTGCTTGATTATTTTTGCAGATGGTTTTCCTCTCCTTGTGGCAGACCTCACACATCGTAGCCTTCTTCTAAACTACTACAGCTTCTCTTGCATATCAAGCGGCTTAGTTCCCAGAAAATCACTCAGTAGTAGCCTTTGAGAGTTTTACCTTTTGCCATAAACGTTAAATTAATATTTCAAGAAACAAATTTCGTGTGTTAAGAAATTTCCTTTATAAAACTTGGGTGCCTCTCTGATAAAGTTCTTTTGAGATGTTGGGGAGTAGGGTGGGGATTGATTTTCCACCTGTCTCCTCTATTGATGGTGTTTGCATTGGATGTGTTCTTGGTAGACATCTTCAAAATACTTTTGATAAAGAAAAAATTTGGAGAGCTTCAGAAGCTCTTCAACCTATTCATAGTGATATTAAATGCCCTTTTCTTATCTTATTTTTTCAAAGAGCTCACTATTCGCTTAGAATCATTGATGACTACTCTAGACAAATCTTCACATACAGATAATGGTTGTGAATACATCAGCCAAATATTTGAGAACTATTGTACCATTGAAGGTATTCAACTACTACATATTGTGCCCTTCTATCCATAGCAAAATGGTGTTGTTAAGAAAAAGAATTGTACTTTGAAGGAGAAGGAAAAATGCATGACCCATTATACAGATCTTACCCCACAATTTTTGGCTGACACCATCAATTGTACCAATCATTTTCACAGTTTCACACCTCACAAATATTTCCAAGTGGTGACCCCAGAGGAAGCATGAAGATGACAAACCTCTATTGGCCATATAAAAGTCTTTGGGTGTAATGATTGGGCCCACATCCCCAAAGAAAAATGCAAGGAAATTGATATGGAAAAGAAATCTTGCATATTTTTTGGCTACCCAAAAGACTTTAAAGGGTAAATATTACTTAGTCCTAACGCACAAGTAAATCATCAGAGGAGTGTTGGATATGATGAGCATTCTCGTCAGCTTCTTGGATCTTCATATAATTTTTCTTCTTTCAGGTTAACTTCTGTTGCTCATGATTATTATCTTGAAGAAAAATGTGTGAAATTCTTCTACCACTTCCTAATAGGGGTCAACGAAAACCTAGCTTCTTTCTTCAGATACTCCTAAAGTATTTATGGCTAGTGCCTCAGATCCAAAGGACTTTAGTGAGGTCCACAGTGTTGTAAAGTGTGATACAACCATGGAATGTGAGTATCTTTCCTTGATGAGAAATAGTAGATGGTATTGTAGACAAGTATAAAATTCATTTTTCCTAAGTTGCTATATCATAGTTCCAAACCAGGTATGCAACAGATGTTATTGTAGATGACAATCAGGGTTGTTTGGTTGCTAGAGGTTTCTCTCAAGTCGAAGTCATTGTCATTTTGAAACCTTCACCCTCATGGCTAAAATGAATTCTATTTGCCTTGTTCATTCTCTAGTTGCATCTCAAAGTGGGTAGTAAACCAAACGGATGTCAAAGCTACCTTACTTTACGGGGATTTACAGGAAGAGATATACATGGAGTAAACAAATTTTTATCCAAGTGTTTTCATTTGTCTGTAAAATTGAAATTCCTAGTACTCAAACAAGCACCTGGGGCTTCATATGAGAAGATGGATTAGTTTCTTCTCTAAGATTTTCTCACTACCACTCTTACCCAAATGTTTATATTTTGTGGCAAGGCAATGAACGCCTCCTACTTGCTCTCTATGTGGATGATACCATTCTAAATCAGAGTTCACCTACATTGATTGATGATGTGAAATTCCACCATTCATCAACATTTCAATGCGCTAGACTTAAGTCTCCTTCACTTCTTTCTTTGATTACAAATCACTCTGTCTTCATCTAGAATAGGTATCTCTCAGCCCAAGTATACCTTTGGATATCTTAATCTGATTTAACATGTAGGATTACAAATTTGCACCCATACCATTCTTTTCAGGGGGAAATTTGCTAGCCAAGTTGTATTACTAGCTCGTTGGCAGCCTTTTGTACTAAGCTTATAGTCATCCCAATATCTCCTATGTAGTTGGGTTGGTTTCCTAGTTCATGCAAGGACCACATGAGCTTAATTGAAAGCTGAAATGAGAATTCTTTGCTACATTAGAGGGAAACACATGTGAAATTAAATATTCTTCCAATGGTAATAGAAATATAGTTGGTTATATTGACTCTAATTAGACTGGTGATCTCGAAGACTGAAAGTCCACATCTGGCTCTTTCATCTTGGTTGTAATCCTTTCTTCTGCAAATGCAGAGTACCAAGGTGTTGTTAATGCTACCAAAAAATATATTTGGATTCGATTGATTCAATGGGAAAAAAAATATAATTT
This sequence comes from Pinus taeda, assembly GCA_000404065.3. Lineage (NCBI taxonomy): Eukaryota > Viridiplantae > Streptophyta > Pinopsida > Pinales > Pinaceae > Pinus > Pinus taeda. Next base: position 264,676 of record APFE030251529.1, read on the forward strand.
GGTGTGCTAATCAAAGTGTTCTCCATATTTCCAAGCAGTCAGTAGCATCAATGCACCAAGAATATAGAAATCCACATGAATTGCATCTGAGAGCCGATTCACAGTAGGATTATTGATTTGTATTATTGTTGCTAACATATTTACTAAACCCTTGATAGAGATTCTGTATGTACAACTTCATATCTTTCTTGGGGTGAAGAAAGTAATCCTGGGAGGGGGTGGAGGGTAGTCTAGGTCCTCATTGTTTTTTTCCTACTGTTCTGAGAATTATGTACATGGATACTTTCGTGAGTTTCACTTAAGGGGGCATATGTATGTACCCAGTTTAAGTTCACTTAGGTAAATTATTAAATGCTCTGTTGGTATACCAGCAAACCACCTTATGATATCCTAGACTTCTCCTAGCTTGTTGTAAATAGGTGGCTTCACTCTGCATTTTAAAACACAATAGATTTTAATAGATGTAGTGATTCTCTTATTCCTTCCATCAATTTGAGTCTGTTCATTTTCTTAGTTATGTTTGTTTGTATGGCCGTTAAGCGTGATATTATCTTGTTGTCTGTACTTTTCTTTTAAAGGCTGGAACCCCTTCTTAAAAATGTTTATTACAAACATCCACCATAATTATAACCTCTACACAGAGCCATTAAATTGATCATGTATTATAAACATCCATTAAAAGTAGCACAACCATCATAGATAGTCACTAAAAGTAAAATCACGGTCATGGGTTTGGTTTTTGGGGTTTATTTCGTGAATATCTCGTTAGAGACAGATAATGGGAGGGAACTCATTGATTAAGTAAAGGTTCCTCTTCCTTTGGTCGAGCACTTCTTTCCTCATCCTTTTTTGGGTGAGTCACTAACCGTACCTTCATCTCACATATATGCTCTTGGTTTATATACATCACTGTAAGATCTAATGATTCTTTGGAGTACTGCATTGCTTCAACACATATCTTCAAAACATTTTGTAGAGCATCCTGCAGAAACACTCAACTTCAACTTTGTGGAAGCTACTCCTCTTATCAATATGGAAGAAGAGCACTCACCCTGCATGTTCCTGTCTAAGTTGAAGTGAATTTTCTCTCTTCTATTCCCAAATGCACTCATAGCTACTTCTACCTTTGTATTATTTACATTATGTAGGAAATGTAGAAAATTTGAAGCCATTTCCACCGAAAGGACAAGGATAATTCTAGCTCAATATTGTACTCAGTGGAAGATTTGCAGGTTGCTGAGAAAATAGAAATTGAAGCAGGAAAACCCTAAAAATTGAAGGAGGCAAACCCTCTTAGATGCAAAGCCTAAGCTCAAATGAATATATGTTCAGGGAAATATTTATCTATCTCAAATCTGTCAAAAAGGCTAAATGTTCAATGAGGAAAGTGATCACCGAAAATTAGTTTCTACCCACAAAAACTCTTCTCGAGGAAACAAAAAACTAAAATATTTTTTTGAGAAAAAGGGAAATAAACTACTACTAATTTTCAAGACCAATAACCCAAAACCCCTAAATTGGCGACGGTGTCTGATCTATAAGAATCTTTGTAAATGACTATCTATACATCTTTTTATCGTCGGCGCACTTGGCATATAAGTGTGGATTTTAAAGGTTAAAACCGCTTATGTCATGGAAAAGGCCAAGAACATTCTGGAATAGTAAGAAGAGATAAGTTATGGAAGGATCTAAAGGGATACCCTTAACTTAAGGATATTCCTATTATAATTTTGAAATAAGAAAAATGAATAGATAAACAAAAGCTAGTATTGTCCCATGATATTTTTGAAATTGCAAGCCTATATGATTAGCCCAAGGTTGTTTTCCAGGTAAAATCTTTGTACCCATGTATGGTTAAATGTGTTTGTGTTTATATTTTTAGTAACAACTTTTGAAAATATCAATCAACAAAGCCCACTCTTGCTCACTCATATATGATACTGTGATTTTACTTAAAGGAAAAACTTCTGATAACAACTTATGAATGTATCAATAAAAAAAAGCCACTCTTGCTCACTCATATCTGAGACTTTGATATAGTATTCAGTCGTGGCACTTTGTTCATACCTACTTTGGACTGCTCCAGTAGTGAGGTTCCTTGTCTACTACAACCATGGTTTCTCTTTGAGTAACTAATACATCTTAGTGATATCACTTTGAGCACCTAATAAATATCAATGATATAGAGAGCCCTAAAGACAAAGGGCCTTTATGGTTGAAGGAGCCCTTTCCTGCATTCACCCATGGAACTTGCTCCTGCATTTCATTTTCCTCTAGACGTGAAATCTATTCCACCTTTGAAAGTGGACTCTGGCATCATTCTTACGAAAGGCCAGTTTGATGAAAATGAAGATCTGATACCCCCTTGACAATTTTTAAGTGTGTCATATGACACAGGAGGAATTTGTAGATCACGTTATTATGAATTTGTCAAGGAAAACCAAGGCAATAATTGTGGGATTCCACTGTACTCAAGCGCATTTAGAAACTTGTTGAAATTATTTACTCCCATGGAAGCCAACGTGTTGTTAAAGCTACCGCACAACTCCTTTACCCAAGCATTGATAACGGAGTTGATATAACTGAAATTGAACCACTGATAATAGAGTTCATGTAACTGAAATCCTCATCATTAAAAATTCCACTCTAGCTTTAGGGAAAGCTTTGGAGAAAAAATATGCTAATCATTCGTGTTTAGAAACACAAATAATTTGGGGAGGTTAAAAACTCCTTAGAGTTAAATCCTTCATTAAGAATCAAAGGCTTACCTAGGTATTTTTAAATGGCTTCATAATTATACTAGACTCATTTTTATAATAATACTGTAGAATTTGGGATTTCAATGATGACAATGACTGAATTTTTTTTGTCCACTGTTGTGTACTCTATTTCACGGAACTGTTGACATGTACATGGTCAATGGGTCCTCTATCCAACCATCCTCATGTAAGACTCTCTGCTTCTAATTGTGTTCCATGTGCCCTCACATTAACCTAATGCTACTCTCATGTGTACTGTTAGCCTCCTGCTGCAGCAGGTTACTCATATTTCATGATTGACATTTTATAGACTGAATATGTCATACTTTGCATGCTGAAATGCTCCATATTTCCTTAACAGTCTACAATGCTCCATATTTCCACCATCTAAATTGTAGAAAAGAAGAATACCTTAGGATTTGTTTAAATACACCTTAGACTCAATTTCTGCAATTTTTCAGGTTTCATCAAAAATAGTCATGAACATGTATACTTAAATGATCTTGTTTACGCTGTTTCCTTCACATATGAATGAGAGTTTAGGAATTCTTAGCTTCTCCTAGATAACCATTCATTCACTTCTCCTCTCTTTCAGTCTGATGAAAGATTCTCCTTTGCCTTTCTTCTCTGATCGTAATTCCATCCTTTCAGTAAATTGATAATTATATCATGTGTGGCTATCCCGCTCCTTAATCCTCTTGTGACCAAGAAAATGCAACAGCAAGCCTTAATCCATGACTCCATGCCCAATGGTTTGAAGCTTATCACATTTAACCTTGCCTCTTTGCTTGAGATTTCTACCTTCCATCCAAATACAAACAAAAACCTCAGAGCTAAAAGCTAGCCTAAAATCATCAACAAAGTTGAATCATTAAGAGAGACCCCTCTCTGATTGCAGGTGGGCTAGAACTTGCAATGTAAAGATTGGTTTGTGGTTACCTCGGTCGTATCCCTACAGGAGCCTAGGGACAACCTGAGTGATAACATAATGGCCACTCAACTGGGGACCTCCTCAGATAAATTCATTAAACCAGTCTGCAGCCCTACAGAGGAAGAAACCGACCTGTGAAAGTCTCGGTCGACCTGTGTTGTTGCGGTATTTAGAAAAGTTCCCAAAAAATAGAGTAGAAGCTCGCTCTTAAGAAGCAGGAAAACCCTAAAAATTGAAGGAGGAAAACCCTCTTAGATGCAAAGCCTAAGCTCAAATGAATATATGTTCAGAGAAATATTTATCTATCTCAAATCTGTCAAAAAGGCTAAATGTTCAATGAGGAAAGTGATCGCCGAAAATTAGTTTCTACCCACAAAAAATCTTCTCGAGGAAACAAAAAACTAAAATATTTTTTTGAGAAAAAGGGAAATAAACTACTACTAATTTTCAAGACCAATAACCCAAAACCCCTAAATTGGCGACGGTGTCTGATCTATAAGAATCTTTGTAAATGACTATCTATACATCTTTTTATCGTCGGCGCACTTGGCATCTAAATGTGGATTTTAAAGGCTAAAACCGCTTATGTCATGGAAAAGGCCAAGAACATTCTGGAATAGTAAGCAGAGATAAGTTATGGAAGGATCTTAAGGGATACCCTTAACTTAAGGGTATTCCTACTATAATTTTGAAATAAGAAAAATGAATAGATAAACAAAAGCTAGTATTGTCCCATGATATTTTTGAAATTGCAAGCCTATATGATTAGCCCAAGGTTGTTTTCCACGTAAAATCTTTGTACCCATGTATGGCTAAATGTGTTTTTGTTTCTATTTTTAGTAACAACTTTTGAAAATATCAATAAACAAAGCCCACTCTTGCTCACTCATATATGATACTGTGATTTAAACTTGTGATTTTACTTAAAGGAAAAACTTCTGATAACAACTTATGAATGTATCAATAAACAAAGGCCACTCTTGCTCACTCATATCTGAGACGTTGATATAGTATTCAGTCGTGGCACTTTGTTCATACCTACTTTGGACTGCTCCAGTAGTGAGGTTCCTTGTCTACTACAACCATGGTTTCTCTTTGAGTAACTAATACATCTTAGTGATATCACTTTGGGCACCTAATAAATATCAATGATATAGAGAGCCCTAAAGAAAAAGGGCCTTTATGGTTGAAGGAGCCCTTTCCTGCATTCACCCATGGAACATGCTCCTGCATTTCATTTTCCTCTAGACGTGAAATCTATTCCACCTTTGAAAGTGGATTCTGGCATCATTCTTACGAAAGGCCAGTTTGATGAAAATGAAGATCTGATACCTCCTTGACAATTTTTAAGTGTGTCATATGACACAAGAGGAATTTGTAGATCACGTTATTCTGAATTTGTCAAGGAAAACCAAGGCAATAATTGTGGGATTCCACTGTACTCAAGCGCATTTAGAAACTTGTTGAAATTATTTACTCCCATGGAAGCCAACGTGTTGTTAAAGCTACCGCACAACTCCTTTACCCAAGCACTGATAACAGAGTTGATATAACTGAAATTGAACCACTGATAATAGAGTTCATGTAACTGAAATCCTCATCATTAACAATTCCACTCTAGATTTAGGGAAATCTTTGGAGAAAAAATCTGCTAATCATTCGTGTTTAGAAACACAAATAATTTAGGGAGGTTAAAAACTCCTTAGAGTGAAATCCTTCATTAAGAATCAAAGGCTTACCTAGGTATTTTTAAATGGCTTCATAATTATACTAGACTCATTTTTATAATAATACTGTAGAATTTGGGATTTCAATGATGACAATGACTCAATTTTTTTTGTCCACTGTTGTGTACTCTATTTCACGGAACTGTTGACATGTACATGGTCAATGGGTCCTCTATCCAACCATCCTCATGCAAGACTCTCTGCTTCTAGTTGTGTTCTATGTGCCCTCACATTAACCTAATGCTACTCTCATGTGTACTGTTAGCCTCCTGCTGCAGCAGGTTACTCATCTTTCATGATTGACATTTTATAGACCGAATATGTCATACTTTGCATGCTGCAATGCTCCATATTTCCTTAACAGTCTACAATGCTCCATATTTCCACTATCTAAATTGTAGAAAAGAAGAATACCTTAGGATTTGTTTAAATACACCTTAGACTCATATTCTCCAATTTTTCAGGTTTTGATCAGAAATAGTCATGAACATGTATACTTACATGATCTTGTTTACGCTGTTTCTTTCACATATGAATGAGAGTTTAGGAATTCTTAGCTGCTCCTAGATAACCATTCATTCACTTCTCCTCTCTTTCAGTCTGATGAAATATTCTCCTTTGCCTTCCATCTCTGATTGTCATTCCATCCTTCCAGTAAATTAATAATTATATCATGTGTGGCTATCCCGCTCCTTAATCCTCTTGTGACCAAGAAAACGCAACAGCAAGACTTAATCCATGACTTCATGCCCAATGGTTTGAAACTTATCACATTTAACCTTGCCTCTTTGCTTGCGATTTCTACCTTCCATCCAAATACAAACAAAAACCTCAGAGCTAAAAGCTAGCCTAAAATCATCAACAAAGTTGAATCATTAAGAGAGACCCCTCTCTGATTGCAGGTGGGCTAGAACCCGCAATCTAAAGATTGGTTTGTGGTTACCTCGGTCGTATCCCTACAGAAGCCTAGGGACAACCTAAGTGATAACATAATGGTGACTCCACTGGGGACCTCCTCAGATATATTCATTAAACCAGTCTGCAGCCCTACAGAGGAAGAAACCGACCTGTGAAAGTCTCGGTCGACCTGTGTTGTTGCGGTATTTAGAAAAGTTCCCAAAAGATAGAGTAGAAGCTGGCTCCTAAGAAGCAGGAAAACCCTAAAAATTGGAGGCAAACCCTCTTAGATGCAAAGCCTAAGCTCAAATGAATATATGTTCAGAGAAATATTTATCTATCTCAAATCTGTCAAAAAGGCTAAATGTTCAATGAGGAAAGTGATCGCTGAAAATTAGTTTCTACCCAAAAAAAATCTTCTCAAGGAAACAAAAAACTAAAATCTCTTTTTGAGAAAAACGGAAATAAACTACTACTAATTTTCAAGACCAATAACCCAAAACCCCTAAATTGGCGACAGTGTCTCATCTATAAGAATCTTTGTAAATGACTATCTATACATCTTTTTATCGTCGGCGCACTTGGCATATAAGTGTGGATTTTAAAGGCTAAAACTGCTTATGTCATGGAAAAGGCCAAGAACATTCTGGAATAGTAAGCAGAGATAAGTTATGGAAGGATCTAAAGGGATACCCTTAACTTAAGGGTATTCCTACTATAATTTTGAAATAAGAAAAATGAATAGATAAACAAAAGCTAGTATTGTCCCATGATATTTTTGAAATTGCAAGCCTATATGATTAGCCCAAGGTTGTTTTCCAGGTAAAATCTTTGTACCCATGTATGGTTAAATGTGTTTGTGTTTCTATTTTTAGTAACAACTTTTGAAAATATCAATAAACAAAGCCCACTCTTGCTCACTCATATATGATACTGTGATTTAAACTTGTGATTTTACTTAAAGGAAAAACTTCTGATAACAACTTATGAATGTATCAATAAGCAAAGGCCAATCTTGCTCACTCATATCTGAGACTTTGATATAGTATTCAGTCGTGGCACTTTGTTCATACCTACTTTGGACTGCTCCAGTAGTGAGGTTCCTTGTCTAATACAACCATGGTTTCTCTTTGAGTAACTAATACATCTTAGTGATATCACTTTGAGCACCTAATAAATATCAATGATATAGAGAGCCCTAAAGACAAAGGGCCTTTATGGTTGAAGGAGCCCTTTCCTGCATTCACCCATGGAACTTGCTCCTGCATTTCATTTTCCTCTAGACGTGAAATCTATTCCACCTTTGAAAGTGGACTCTGGCATCATTCTTACGAAAGGTCAGTTTGATGAAAATGAAGATCTGATACCAGCTTGACAATTTTTAAGTGTGTCATATGACACAGGAGGAATTTGTAGATCACGTTATTCTGAATTTGTCAAGGAAAACCAAGGCAATAATTGTGGGATTCCACTGTACTCAAGCGCATTTAGAAACTTGTTGAAATTATTTACTCCCATGGAAGCCAACATGTTGTTAAAGCTACCGCACAACTCCTTTACCCAAGCACTGATAACAGAGTTGATATAACTGAAATTGAACCACTGATAATAGAGTTCATGTAACTGAAATCCTCATCATTAACAATTCGACTCTAGCTTTAGGGAAAGCTTTGGAGAAAAAATATGCTAATCATTCGTGTTTAGAAACACAAATAATTTAGGGAGGTTAAAAACTCCTTAGAGTGAAATCCTTCATTAAGAATCAAAGGCTTACCTAGGTATTTTTAAATGGCTTCATAATTATACTAGACTCATTTTTACAATAATACTGTAGAATTTGGGATTTCAATGATGACAATGACTCAATTTTTTTTTTCCACTGTTGTGTACTCTATTTCACGGAACTGTTGACATGTACATGGTCAATGGGTCCTCTATCCAACCATCCTCATGTAAGACTCTCTGCTTTTAGTTGTGTTCCATGTGCCCTCACATTAACCTAATGCTACTCTCATGTGTACCGTTAGCCTCCTGCTGCAGCAGGTTACTCATATTTCATGATTGACATTTTACAGACCGAATATGTCATACTTTGCATGCTGCAATGCTCCATATTTCCTTAACAGTCTACAATGCTCCATATTTCCACCATCTAAATTGTAGAAAAGAAGAATACCTTAGGATTTGTTTAAATACACCTTAGACTCAATTTCTGCAATTTTTCAGGTTTCATCAGAAATAGTCATGAATATGTATACTTAAATGATCTTGTTTACGCTGTTTCCTTCACATATGAATGAGATTTTAGGAATTCTTAGCTTCTCCTAGATAACCATTCATTCACTTCTCCTCTCTTTCAGTCTGATGAAAGATTCTCCTTTGCCTTTCATCTCTGATCATCATTCCATCCTTTCAGTAAATTGATAATTATATCATGTGTGGCTATCCCGCTCCTTAATCCTCTTGTGACCAAGAAAACGCAACAGCAAGCCTTAATCCATGACTCCATGCCCAATGGTTTGAAACTTATCACATTTAACCTTGCCTCTTTGCTTGAGATTTCTACGTTCCATCCAAATACGAACAAAAACCTCAGAGCTAAAAGCTGGCCTAAAATCATCAACAAAGTTGAATCATTAAGAGAGACCCCTCTCTGATTGCAGGTGGGCTAGAACCTGCAATCTAAATATTGGTTTGTGGTTACCTCGGTCGTATCCCTACAGGAGCCTAGGGACAACCTGAGTGATAACATAATGGCGACTCCACTGGGGACCTCATCAGATAAATTCATTAAACCATTCTGGAGCCCTACAGAGGAAGAAACCGACCTGTGAAAGTCTCGGTCGACCTGTGTTGTTGCGGTATTTAGAAAAGTTCCCAAAAAATAGAGTAGAAGCTGGCTCCTAAGAAGCAGGAAAACCCTAAAAATTGAAGGAGGCAAACCCTCTTAGATGCAAAGCCTAAGCTCAAATGAATATATGTTCAGAGAAATATTTATCTATCTCAAATACGTCAAAAAGGCTAAATGTTCAATGAGGAAAGTGATCGCCGAAAATTAGTTTCTACCCACAAAAAATCTTCTCGAGGAAACAAAAAGCTAAAATCTTTTTTTGATAAAAAGGGAAATAAACTACTACTAATTTTCAAGACCAATAACCCAAAACCCCTAAATTGGCGACGATGTCTGATCCATAAGAATCTTTGTAAATGACTATCTATACATCTTTTTATCGTCGGCGCACTTGGCATATAAGTGTGGATTTTAAAGGCTAAAACCTCTTATGTCATGGAAAAGGCCAAGAACATTCTGGAATAGTAAGCAGAGATAAGTTATGGAAGGATCTTAAGGGATACCCTTAACTTAAGGGTATTCCTACTATAATTTTGAAATAAGAAAAATGAATAGATAAACAAAAGCTAGTATCGTCCCATGATATTTTTGAAATTGCAAGCCTATATGATTAGCCCAAGGTTGTTTTCCAGGTAAAATCTTTGTACCCATGTATGGTTAAATGTGTTTGTGTTTCTATTTTTAGTAACAACTTTTGAAAATATCAATAAACAAAGCCCACTCTTGCTCACTCATATATGATACTGTGATTTAAACTTGTGATTTTACTTAAAGGAAAAACTTCTGATAACAACTTATGAATGTATCAATAAACAAAGGCCACTCTTGCTCGCTCATATCTGAGACTTTGATATAGTATTCAGTCATGGCACTTTGTTCATACCTACTTTGGACTGCTCCAGTAGTGAGGTTCCTTGTCTACTACAACCATGGTTTCTCTTTGAGTAACTAATACATCTTAGTGATATCACTTTGAGCACCTAATAAATATCAATGATATAGAGAGCCCTAAAGACAAAGGGCCTTTATGGTTGAAGGAGCCCTTTCCTGCATTCACCCATTGAACTTGCTCCTGCATTTCATTTTCCTCTAGACGTGCAATCTATTCCACCTTTGAAAGTGGACTCTGGCATCATTCTTACGAAAGGCCAGATTGATGAAAATGAAGATCTGATACCTCCTTGACAATTTTTAAGTGTGTCATATGACACAAGAGGAATTTGTAGATCACGTTATTCTGAATTTGTCAAGGAAAACCAAGGCAATAATTGTGGGATTCCACTGTACTCAAGCGCATTTAGAAACTTGTTGAAATTATTTACTCCCATGGAAGCCAACGTGTTGTTAAAGCTACCGCAGATCTCCTTTACCCAAGCACTCATAACAGAGTTGATATAACTGAAATTGAACCACTGATAATAGAGTTCATGTAACTGAAATCCTCATCATTAAGAATTCCACTCTAGCTTTAGGGAAAGCTTTGGAGAAAAAATCTGCTAATCATTCGTGTTTAGAAACACAAATAATTTAGGGAGGTTAAAAACTCCTTAGAGTGAAATCCTTCATTAAGAATCAAAGGCTTACCTAGGTATTTTTAAATGGCTTCATAATTATACTAGACTCATTTTTACAATAATACTGTAGAATTTGGGATTTCAATGATGACAATGACTCAATTTTTTTTGTCCACTGTTGTGTACTCTATTTCATGGAACTGTTGACATGTACATGGTCAAAGGGTCCTCTATCCAACCATCCTCATGTAAGACTCTCTGCTTCTAGTTGTGTTCCATGTGCCCTCACATTAACCTAATGCTACTCTCATGTGTACTGTTAGCCTCCTGCTGCAGCAGGTTACTCATATTTCATGATTGACATTTTACAGACCGAATATGTCATACTTTGCATGCTGCAATGCTCCATAATTCCTTAAAAGTCTACAATGCTCCATATTTCCACCATCTAAATTGTAGAAAAGAAGAATACCTTAGGATTTGTTTAAATACACCTTAGACTCAATTTCTGCAATTTTTCAGGTTTTGATCAGAAATAGTCATGAACATGTATACTTACATGATCTTGTTTACGCTGTTTCTTTCACATATGAATGAGAGTTTAGGAATTTTTAGCTGCTCCTAGATAACCATTCATTCACTTCTCCTCTCTTTCAGTCTGATGAAAGATTCTCCTTTGCCTTTCATCTCTGATCGTCATTCCATCCTTTCAGTAAATTGATAATTATATCATGTGTGGCTATCCTGCTCCTTAATCCTCTTGTGACCAAGAAAACGCAACAGCAAGCCTTAATCCATGACTCCATGCCCAATGGTTTGAAACTTATCACATTTAACCTTGCCTCTTTGCTTGAAATTTCTACCTTCCATCCAAATACAAACAAAAACCTCAGAGCTAAAAGCTAGCCTAAAATCATCAACAAAGTTGAATCATTAAGAGAGACCCCTCTCTGATTGCAGGTGGGCTAGAACCCGCAATCTAAAGATTGGTTTGTGGTTACCTCGGTCGTATCCCTACAGGAGCCTAGGGACAACCTGAGTGATAACATAATGGCGACTCCACTGGGGACCTCCTCAGATAAATTCATTAAATCAGTCTGCAACCCTACAGAGGAAGAAACCGACCTGTGAAAGTCTCGGTCAACCTGTGTTGTTGCGGTATTTAGAAAAGTTCCATAAAAATAGAGTAGAAGTTGGCTCCTAAGAAGTAGGAAAACCCTAAAAATTGAAGGAGGCAAACCCTCTTAGATGCAAAGCCTAAGCTCAAATGAATATATGTTCAGAGAAATATTTATCTATCTCAAATCTATCAAAAAGGCTAAATGTTCAATGAGGAAAGTGATTGCCGAAAATTAGTTTCTACCCACAATAAATCTTCTCAAGGAAACAAAAAACTAAAATCTCTTTTTGAGAAAAAGGGAAATAAACTACTACTAATTTTCAAGACCAATAACCCAAAACCCCTAAATTGGCGACAGTGTCTGATCTATAAGAATCTTTGTAAATGACTATCTATACATCTTTTTATCGTCGGTGCACTTGGCATATAAGTGTCGATTTTAAAGGCTAAAACCACTTATGTCATGGAAAAGGCCAAGAACATTCTGGAATAGTAAGCAGAGATAAGTTATGGAAGGATCTAAAGGGATACCCTTAACTTAAGGGTATTCCTACTATAATTTTGAAATAAGAAAAATGAATAGATAAACAAAAGCTAGTATTGTCCCATGATATTTTTGAAATTGCAAGCCTATATGATTAGCCCAAGGTTGTTTTCCAGGTAAAATCTTTGTACCCATGTATGGTTAAATGTGTTTGTGTTTCTATTTTTAGTAACAACTTTTGAAAATATCAATAAACAAAGCCCACTCTTGCTCACTCATATATGATACTGTGATTTAAACTTGTGATTTTACTTAGAGGAAAAACTTCTGATAACAACTTATGAATGTATCAATAAACAAAGGCCACTCTTGCTCACTCATATCTGAGACTTTGATATAGTATTCAGTCGTGGCACTTTGTTCATACCTACTTTGGACTGCTCCAGTAGTGAGGTTCCTTGTCTACTACAACCATGGTTTCTCTTTGAGTAACTAATACATCTTAGTGATATCACTTTGAGCACCTAATAAATATCAATGATATAGAGAGCCCTAAAGACAAAGGGCCTTTATGGTTGAAGGAGCCCTTTCCTGCATTCACCCATGGAACTTGCTCCTGCATTTCATTTTCCTCTAGACGTGAAATCTATTCCACCTTTGAAAGTGGACTCTGGCATCATTCTTACGAAAGGCCAGTTTGATGAAAATGAAGATCTGATACCTCCTTGACAATTTTTAAGTGTGTCATATGACACAGGAGGAATTTGTAGATCACGTTATTCTGAATTTGTCAAGGAAAACCAAGGCAATAATTGTGGGATTCCACTGTACTCAAGCGCATTTAGAAACTTGTTGAAATTATTTACTCCCATGGAAGCCAACGTGTTGTTAAAGTTACCGCACAACTCCTTTACACAAGCACTGATAACAGAGTTGATATAACTGAAATTGAACCACTGATAATAGAGTTCATGTAACTGAAATCCTCATCATTAACAATTACACTCTAGCTTTAGGGAAAGCTTTGGAGAAAAAATCTGCTAATCATTCGTGTTTAGAAACACAAATAATTTAGGGAGGTTAAAAACTCCTTAGAGTGAAATCCTTCATTAAGAATCAGAGGCTTACCTAGGTATTTTTAAATGGCTTCATAATTATACTAGACTCATTTTTACAATAATACTGTAGAATTTGGGATTTCAATGATGACAATGACTCAATTTTTTTTGTCCACTGTTGTGTACTCTATTTCAGAGAACTGTTGACATGTACATGGTCAAAGGGTCCTCTATCCAACCATCCTCATGTAAGACTCTCTGCTTCTAGTTGTGTTCCATGTGCCCTCACATTAACCTAATGCTACTCTCATGTGTACTGTTAGCCTCCTGCTGCAGTAGGTTACTCATATTTCATGATTGACATTTTACAGACCGAATATGTCATACTTTGCATGCTGCAATGCTCCATATTTCCTTAACAGTCTACAAGCGAAAAAGGATACTCAGAATTTATCTAACTGCCTTCCAAATTTTGAGAAGTTATTCCAGTATTGTACAATTTTCAGTTAAAGGGAGGTCCAAACAGCTTAATCTTGGTCTCCCTAGGTTTTAATTTCCTGTTTTAGAATATAGAGAATGAAAATCTGTCCAAACAGCTTAATCTTGGCTAATTCTTAGATAGGTAGAGAATCAAAGGAGCCCAACTGCTTAATCTAGGCCCTCAGATGAAATAAGGGTAGTCTATAGATAGGAAAGCATAAAAAGGAAAATTGAAATGATGGGTTTGCAAGTCTAAGTGCACCCAAACCAATTTTTACTCATCAGTTCCAGGTTTTCAGATGTCATCTTTACTCAGGACACAATCACGAGGCGGTTCTATATGAGAAGCTCAAAACAGGCATGACTAACTTCCTTTCTCCTTCTTCCCCTAATCATTAACTAATTTCCCCAAAAGAGGTAAAGATCTGCTTGATACCTCTTAAGTTTCATCATTTTCATGTCATTAGCTTGGGTGAAGATCTGCGTCACTCAAAGAAATTCCATACTCTCTACATAAGGTTCTATTCCCCCGTTGCAGCCTAAGATCTCCCAAACTTAGCGTTTTCTTACCATCTCTATATTGACTACTGACATTATTATTTAACTCCCTATATTTTTCCCATCCCCCTACTAAAACTATGTAAATCATCTCCTATGTAAATATCCCTCCCCCTGGTTGAAAAATAACCATAAGTACCCCCGGGAATTGCTCAGTTCGTTTGAAACATGGCAAGAGGCCTCATGCTGCCCCTTCAAACCATCTTCTAAATACAATGGACTCCTTCCAAAGTATAAAATCCCTTTTTCGGATATCGGACCCCTTCCGAGGCCTCAAGTGCCCTTCTCACGCACATTCTTACTCCTTCTGACTGCAATAAACCCTTGCCGATTTCCTTAACACTCTGCAGATCCTAGTAACCATAACCCATCTCGTGTCGCCATATCGCAATATTCCCACCAAATAATGATGCCCCATCCTGTATTGCCCGATGCGATATCGCGATATCGGTGATCGGTAGTCGCAAGGATCGCACGTCCAAAGTAAATACCTTCTCGTTCCTCGCCGTTGCGATATTGCGATCGCATCGGAAAAGTTCATCGCATCACCTTAAAGTATGAGCACCCTGCCACATCACATCTGTACCAGGGACCCACTGCTGACGTCAGTAGGCTGGCGTCATCCGCCGTACTACTGACGTCATCCACCGTACTGCTGACGTGATGCTGACGTCAACAGCCAAAAAACCGAAAATTCGCGCAGGAAGAAAAATCGCACTTCGGAGCTCTGGAACAAGAAACAGAGGCAGCTTTCGATGCGCGATTAGCGCGAAGTGCTAATCGCGCATCGCTACGCGAAATAAGCCTCTTTGGGGAATCTTTTGATTCCTTGGTCTGTTTTGCGCCGAAAAATCCCGAAATTGCCCGATTTTGCCAAATTAATCCGATTTAAAGACAGGAAAGGACCAGAGACAGAGATTAAAGAGTATCAGATCAAGTCAACAGGGAAAAAGCACATCAAAGAGTATCAGCGAGCGGCGGAGACCATCAATGTAGTGGCAAAGAGTATCAGCGAAAATCTTAAACAACGGCCCAAAGCATGAGAAAATTTAATACCTTCCAGCAAAGTCAAAGAAAGAGGGCGAGGTGACTCAAAACATTTAAATCATGGTTATTGCACATTTAACTCGCACCAGAACAGAACTACAGATCCCGAAGCACAGTTATTCCAGCAGTACTGCATCGAGCCTCCAAGGGCCACATTGCACTCCTTTTGATTCAGATGCCTCTAGCGCAGCCCAAAGGACTTACCTGCATTTAATTCCAGCAACACTTAGGTTTTTAGAAAAGCTTTTCCGGCAGACCTGTTTAGGTCAATTGTAATAAATGACTTTATGATATTTTTCTTATATATACCACCCTAAAAGATGGAGTAAGGGTTGGTTGGTGAGTCGAGAAAGTTTCTTAATTTTTGATATCTCGACATTTTCTTCAAGCAGAGACCCGCACTGTAACTGTCATACTTTCTATAATCAAAGACTGCTGAAAGCATGGATTCTGAAATCGTTTGATGTGTTTAATTGGCTGAGGAGTGATTATGGAATTCCTGTGCTTCTACATGGTTCAATAAGTGTCTCTCAACTCTGTTAATTTTTCATGTTTTTTTTTACCACCGTTCCACCATCTAAATTGTAGAAAAGAAGAATACCTTAGGATTTGTTTAAATACACCTTAGACTCAATTTCTGCAATTTTTCATGTTTTCATCAGAAATAGTCATGAACATGTATACTTAAATGATCTTGTTTACGCTGTTTCTTTCACATATGAATGAGAGTTTAGGAATTCTTAGCTGCTCCTAGATAACCATTCATTCACTTCTCCTCTCTTTCAGTCTGATGAAAGATTCTCCTTTGCCTTTCATCTCTGATCATTCCATCCTTTCAGTAAATTGATAATTATATCATGTGTGGCTATCCCGCTCCTTAATCCTCTTGTGACCAAGAAAACGCAACAGCAAGCCTTAATCCATGACTCCATGCCCAATGGTTTGAAACTTACCACATTTAACCTTGCCTCTTTGCTTGAGATTTCTACCTTCCATCCAAATACAAACAAAAACCTCAGAGCTAAAAGCTAGCCTAAAATCATCAACAAAGTTGAATCATTAAGAGAGACCCCTCTCTGATTGCAGGTGGGCTAGAACCCGCAATCTAAAGATTGGTTTGTGGTTACCTCGTTCGTATCCCTACAGGAGCCTAGGGACAACCTGAGTGATAACATAATGGCGACTCCACTGGGGACCTCCTCAGATAAATTCATTAAACCAGTCTACAGCCCTATAGAGGAAGAAACCGACCTGTGAAACTCTCGATCGACCTGTGTTGTTGCGGTATTTAGAAAAGTTCCCAAAAAATAGAGTAGAAGCTGGCTCCTAAGAAGAAAACTCGTAATACACGATCAAATCCTGATCCAAATAGCCCAATTCTTGTTAAAAATCCGAATTTAATTCCTAAGATTCATTAGAAAACAAAAGCAAAAAGAAGACCAAGCTGCTGCGAGTCCTGAAACAGTTCAGCCAAGCAGTGTTCCAACCCCTATCAAAGTTCTATTCCGGTCAACCACAACTTCCCCTGGTTCATCACCTCCTTCTCCATGCAGCTCCTCTACACCTCCATCCCATACTCCTACTACCACTACTACTCCTTCTACCCCGGTTGTTCATGTTATCCCCGTTGTTTTAGCTGTTCCGCTTATCCCCATCATCATGGCTACATATGCGCCCTTACAATTGCCTGCTAATCCTGGGGCTATGCCTCAGGACTACCAATCAAAAATCACCTATTTTGATGGTGCAACCTCCTGCACCACCCTATAACATACAAAGAAAATGCAGGATTATTTCGAGAGTTATGAGATTGATGATGAGATTGTAAGAATGAAGATTATTGTCCAAATTTTGACCGGCGATTTTAGAACCCGGTTCAGGGAACTTCCACCCAATTCTATATTAAACCCTGAAGCCTTATACCAGGCATTCATTAACAGATGGGAGAAAAATAAAGACCCTCTGCACATACTGTCTGAGTATGATACTATCAAAAGAGGACCTCAGGAAACAGTTCTGGATTACTGTGTAAGATTTAACAATGTTTACAATGCAATACCACAAAATTTAAGACCTCCACCTGACCTCACGTTATACAAATTCCAGGATTTCTTTGATGGTGAGATGGCATATCAGTTAAGGGAAAGAGCCCCTCAAAGCCTTGCAGAAATGCAAGATGTTGCAGTAAGTGTGGAAGCAAATCTAATTGCTAAAAGAAACAAAACTAGAACTGAGAGAAGAACCACTTTCAAAGAAGAACCCTCAGCCTTCGATCAGAAGCTGGATGCTATCATCAGTGGCATCCACAGGCTGGGAGACAGAGTAGACAACGTTGAGAGAAAAACTTCATGGGAGGTTTAATAGCCCAATGCCACAAGGAACCAAAACTTCAGAAAAAACCAAAACACAAACGTTGGAAGGGCCAGCCCTGACCATGATATTAGGCCTCCTTTTCAAGAAAACTATGCGGAATCATCTACATCCGCTGAGCCCAGAGATGGAACTCATATGAACCTGATAGATTCAGAAAATGAAGAGAAAATCTTCCTCGCGGAAGAAGACCAACCATACCCTGATGCAAAACAATTTCACACCAAGTTGGGAGAGTCCTTTGACTTTAAACAAGGATATGATACCGCTGTATACAAGGTACACAAGCAATACAAATTAAGAACAAGGACCATTGATGTTCCCCCATCCAGCAGAATAAAAGATAGCAAACAGCTCAACAAAACTAAAGGAAACATCACCAACAATCAACCAGCTGACAGCTCGGTCCCAAACCCTCATCAGGTTGCTGTGGAGGATGTAACAGACGCGCACTATCCTATTGATCAGCCTCTACCTCCCTCCTCCTCAAAAGAAGATCTCCCTACCAAAAATATTCCCAAAAAAGAAATATCACAAACTGTCATACATCGTGACACTGACATTCCAAAAGAAAACATAGAGAGTATGCCTGAAAAAGAGAAATTCACCACTGTCAACGCCAACAAATCATTGGAAAAACCATTTAGTTTAGAAGCAGAGATTGGAAAACTTAAGGTTTCCATTCCCCTCTCGGAACTTTCCAAACATGATGTATACAGACAAAAAATTCAAAGGTCGCTTCAATTACCAGAAGTAAGGTATGATGTAAATGTTTTAGATGATACCCTTGAACTAATGTTCGGTCTAGAAGTTAACGAAAAAACAACATATGGACCTGTTCCACCTTTTTATGTCAGCCTGCACATACATGAAAAAATACTGCATAATGCTATGTTTGACTCAGGTGCCTCACATAATCTTATGCCCAAAGCTGTAATGGAAAGGTTGAACCTCGATGTCACAAGACTGTACAAAGATCTGTATTCCTTTGATTCAAGTCAGGTCAAATGTTTAGGCTTGATCAAAGACCTTTGTGTCTCTCTAGTCCAATTCCCCAACAAGACAATCTAAATGGATGTAGTAGTCGTCGACATTCCCACAAAGTATGGTATGCTTCTATCCAGATCATGGGGGACAAAATTGCAAGGATCCCTTCAACTCGACCTCTCTTATGCCACTATATCTGTTTTTGGGCAACCAAAGAGACTATATAGAGAAACATTAATGAAGTATGTGGTAAGCAGTGACGAAAAACCCCAAAATTTTCCAATATACTCAATCCATTCTAATATGGATTCTTTTATTTTATTTAATGATAACACCAGTACTCCAACTGATGATAAGCCGCTATCTTTGGAGCAAGGAATGCACGACAATGAGGAATCGGTTGCCAATACCCATGAAATTGTTTCAACGACCAAGGCAACCAACAAACAACAAGAAGAACATCCCGAAACAGAAATTACAAGTCTGCCTGGTCCTCAAACAACTGAAACTCTCAATACAAACCTCAAACGAGACGTCTCATGGTATTTGGAGCTTTATGGTTCAGTAAACAAGTTAGGAGCAGGGGCCGGAGTGTGGATTTACAATACTCATGATAATCACACACGAGGCCATGCTTATCAACTCAATTTCAGATGTAAAAACAATATGTCGGAGTATGAAGTTCTTCTCTTAGGCCTCAAGTTGCTCAAAACCCTGGGAGCTACTAAAGTCTCCATCCTAGGTGATTCGAACTTGATTATACAACAAATAAAGGGTAACTTTTTCACTAATGATAGTAGAATGAGAGCTTACAGAGCTGCTGCCACCGAATTACTCAACGCCTTCAGTGAATTTAAGCTGGCCAAAATTGCATGAGACTATAATATTCATGCCCATAGTCTAGCAGCCTTTGCTAGCACATGCAAGCTTCCCTTTGAACCAAATCACCATTTCACCGCTGAAATAAAACACAGACCTTCGGTCCCTAGCAATGTCAAGGATTGGCAGGTATTTCAAAATGATGCCCAGATTAACAGTTTCTTAACTTTGGAGAACGAATTTTCAACACAAACATTGACATGGATGCCATGGCCGACTCACAACAGTTAGCAGAAGAAAACCACCTGACTGTAACAGCTGGAACAGCTAAACAAATCCTTAACCCAACTATTTTCAACAATACAAACATAGAACAGCTGAAACAAATCTGTTTAGAGAAAACAGCCAAGGTGGAGGATGAGTTTATTGATCTGAAAAGTAATGTTCTACCTGCCGGCCTTACTCCATTGGAAGACATGTTTGATGACAACGATGTGCCCAAAAATCCAAAGATGGAACCTCTAAATGCTGCCATAGAAGAACACAACATAGGAACAACAGAGCATCCCAGAATGATCAAATTATCCAAAAATCTGCCCCCTGACCAAAAACCGAAATATGTAGATTTGTTCAAAGAATTCCAAGATGTATTTGCCTAGAGTTATGAGGACTTGAAGTCCTATGACACCTCAGTGATCCAAC
>APFE030251529.1:291830-313594 GCA_000404065.3 Pinus taeda
GACAGGGTAAGAGTTGAAGATGCTAAGATTGAATCAGTTTCTGTTTTTATATTGCTAACCGTTTTTGGCCATTTGAAAACATTAAAATGATTTACAATACTTCTAAATCTTGAGAAGATTTCACAAAAATGAAATGGGGTTTCAGAATCTAAATATACCTAATTTCCTAGAAATTGTCCTTTTGTTTAAGGTTT
This sequence comes from Pinus taeda, assembly GCA_000404065.3. Taxonomy (NCBI): domain Eukaryota; kingdom Viridiplantae; phylum Streptophyta; class Pinopsida; order Pinales; family Pinaceae; genus Pinus; species Pinus taeda. The sequence continues at coordinate 292,025 of APFE030251529.1, forward strand.
CCATTTTTAAAAGTAAATATCAAAACTATTTATTTTGAGAAACTTTTCAGTATAGCAAAGGCCAATGGAATATATCTTACAAATTTATTTTCGAATAATCCTAAAAACTATGAACATAAATTTTGCTGAAAATTGAATATTTACAAAGGGTGAAGGGGTTACCTCCTCAATTGAAGAATTTTTTCAAGATAAGGCCATTAACAGGAAGATAATCTCTCTTACCTGATAGATCTTGCAATATGAAAGTAGAATGGCCTATCTTCTCGTTGATTTGAAATGGTCCTAGCCACATTTTCTGGAACTTAGTGTGTTTTCCTTTATCCTCATGGGCTTTGTCCCATTTCAGAACTAGATCACCAACTTGTAATTGTTTTGAACTGGATGAAGTTGAATCAAAAGATGACTTGATAATTTGTTGATGTTTTGCATGTATAATTTTAGCTTTTTCCCTTTCTTCTTCTAATTTTAAAATTTGATCATGTCTTAGTTGAATAGAAGATGAGGGACTTTCTTCAACAAACTGCACTAAAGCTAGAGATGGAAGTATCAAATTGGTTAGTATGACAGCTTCCTTCCCATATACAAGATTAAATGGAGAAGTACCTATGGAAGCCTTCTGTGTTATTCTGTCAGCCCATAGTGCAAATATCAAATATTTATACTAGTTTTTATGATTCTGCTCAATAGTTCGCTTAATGATTTTGATAAGATTTTTATTGGTGGATACTGCTAAACCATTACCTTGGGAATAGTAGTTCACAGAATATTTCAATTTAAACCCTCTTTTGATAGCGAACTGAAACATAGAATTTCTAGAGAAATAAGATGCATTGTCAAAAACAAGAGCGTTTGGGAAACCAAACCTGGTAATAATGAATTGATCTATGAATTCTATAATTTCCTCAGAGTTTGTTGTCTTTAGAGGAATTGCTTCAACCCACTTAGTAAAGTAATCAGTAGTAGTAAGGATATACTTATGTTGTTTGGATGACTATGGAGTGATTTCCCCAATGATATCCAATCCCCATTGCTCGAAAGGTTGTTCAATGTTGACTGGTTGCAAAGGGAAAGCTGGTTTTCTTTGTCTTCCACTAGAGATTTGACAACTTCAGCATTTCCTTACGTATTCGTGAGTGTCTCTAAACAAGGTGGGCCAATAATATCCAGCATGAATGATTTTGTGGGTTGTTGTATCAGCTCCAAAATGTCCTCCTGTTGGTCCGTCATGCAGCTCCTGCAAAACGTTTTGCGCTTCAGGTTTTTCTAGGCATCTTAATAGAATTGAATCATAATTTCGCCTAAATAGTACATCATCTACAATTATGAAGTTTTTCGCTTTTAATCTAATGGCACGTTTGTTTTTATAGGAAATATTAGAAGGTGCATATCCATTTTTTAAATAGAAAATCAGATTTGTATATTGTGATTCAGGATCTGTGATACTTATCTGATTGATTTCTTCAGTATGTTTTGTACCTTCTGGTTCTTGAATATTGGATGCTCCTGCTAATAACCTACAAAAACCTTGGCCTCTGACAATCTTTGCTGGATTGATTTCTAAGTCATATTCTTGTAATGTTGTGACCCAATTTGCCCTTTTTTCTCCTAATTCCCTTTGAATTAGTAATTGTCTTACTGCTGAAAAAGGAACTATAACTTTTGTGTGAGCTTTTAAGAGGAAGGGTCTGTAGTGTTTAACGGCTTTGTACACAGCAAAGGCTTGCTTTTCAACTTCTAAATAATTAAGTTTAGCACCTTGAAGATTTGAACTGTAAAATGAAATTGGTGCCTCCAAGTTTTGATCATTAATCTGAGTCAGCATTGCTGCATAAGATGAGGTGGATGCGAGAGTATACAGTATGAAATGACTTGAAAAATTGGAACTGCTTAAAGCAGGGGCGTTAATTATTGATTGTTTGATAGAATCAAATGCCTCTTTTTCTATAGATCCCCATCTAAACACTGAATTTTTCTTAATCATTGTTTGCAATGGTAAAATAATCTGGGAAAAATCTGGAACGAAACGTTTAATAAAGTTAATTTGACCCAAATATGACCGCATGGATTTTTTGTTATGAGGGAATGGAATATCAAAAATATCTTTAATTCTGTCTGGATCAATATAAATACCATATTTTGAAACAATGAAGCCTAAGATCTTTCCTTGATTAAGAGCAAAAAATGACTTTTTTGGATTGAGCGAGATACCATACCTTCTGCATCGTTCAAAGATTTGTTTTAAATCATGTAAATGATTAGATCTTTTCTTGGAAAACACAGTAATATCATCTAAATAGACAACTACTGTTTTATTGATCAATCCTTTGAATTTTATATCCATAGCTCTTTGGAATGTAGCTCCTTCATTAATAAGTCTAAAAGGCATTTTTTGGTAAGCATAAGTTCCCCACCTAGTTCTGAAGGTAGTTTTAAGCCTGTCATCAGGATGGATCAAAATCTGGTTATATCCTAAAAAACCATCTAAAAATGACATTAACTGAGAACCAACTACTGAATGGAGTATCTGCACCATGGTAGGTAAAGGGAAGTTATCTTTTTGGCTTGCTTTATTAAGATTTTTGAAATATATGCAAATCCTGATGTCGCCATTTTTCTTTCTAACAGGCACCATATTGGACACCCAGTTTGAATGTCTGACAGGAAAAATGATCTTAGCCTTCAAGAGTTTGTTTAGTTCGGTTTTTATTTGACTCTCTAGGTTAGGATGGATTTTCCTTAACTTCTGTTGGACTGGTTTTTGTTCAGAAAGCATTGGAATAGTATGATGAATGATCGATGCATCGTATGTTTTCAAATCATCATATTTCCAAGCGAAGACATATTTATTTTTTCGTAATAACCTAATGAATGTTGTTCTTTCTTCCAAAGAAAGTCCTAATCCCAAATTGATGTTTTAAGGGTTTTCCTCAGTACCTAGGTTTATCAATTCAAATCTTAAAGTGGAACTCTAGAGTTTTGAATTGGTCACCTGTTTAAACCTGTCTTTAATATCATAAAGATCTTCTAGCTTAACCACTAGTTTTGGTATTGAGTTTTCTTCTTGCTTTTCCTTCATTTGAAGGTCATGATCACTTTCATCAATGATTTAATCATCATAGGACTTGTCGGAAGTCAAGAAATTTAAAATGTCTTCGTCATGATTGAACACTCGCCAATTGGTGACATTGTCAGGAATTGATGGTCTAAAAATTAACTCTACTGAAAATCTATCTGGGCTATAATCTTCGGAAGGTAGAAGTTTAGAAGCAACATTAGCAAGCAATTCTGCTACTGCATTCTGGGATCTAGGGATAGGAGAAACATTGAATGCTAAAAATTGAGATATGAGTTCCTGCACCAAAGACTGATAGTGTTTGAGATGACTAGAAAGACAGTGAATTGTATTTCTAACTTGTTTTATGACAATTTCTGAATCACCAAACACTTTCAAATATTGAACTTTAATACCAATAGCTTTATAGAGTCCTTGAACTAAGGCCTCATATTTAGATGTATTATTTGTGCATTCAAATTCCAATCTACATGATAACATAGTTTTTTTCTCCTTCAGGGCTAACTGAAATACACCCTGCTCCTGCACCTTCACTAGATTTAGACCCATCAAAGTATAGTGACCAAAATAAAGAATTATCAACAATTTTATTTACAGTTTCCTCAGCAATATTGACACATCTTGATCTATCGGTTTGTGAAAAATTTTCAATTTGGGATGTGAAATTATTAACTAAGAAAGGAGATGGTTGGGCAGTGAAAATTGCCAAAGAATGATTCGGAAGAGTAATTCCCAAAAATATTGTTATTGAATGCTATTGTTTGATTCTCCTATTCAAATTAAGTGACAGTATGGGTCATATGTTTCTCCCGATCGATTTTGATCTGATTTGGCTTTCCTTTATAGGGTAGCCACATATGGGACCAATCAGTAGAAATATAACCGTGGAGTTTCTCAGACCAATCCCTACGCAAAATTAAACCATAAAATTCAGGTATATCGGCAATTAAAATATCGATTCTCTGAACCACTCGTGGATCAGCTGATAACCTGATAGTTATGGAGTTGATTTCCCCTAAAACCCAGACCTTGGTTCTATCTAACTATACAATATGAATTGTAGACTTTTGGGGTTCAATGTTCAGTTTGGAACAAACTGAAGCTAGCATTATGTTAGAGGATGCCCCTGAGTCAATCAAACAGTTGTGTAGATTTCGATTATAGACCTCATAGGTCAAGAGAAAAGGGGGAGTATGAGAATTTGATATGTCTCCAATTAAAACTGCATCAGTAGCTTCAACTCTACTAGGAGGTGGTTGACCTGAACCATTTGCAGCTTTGGAGAACACAGCATTAGGAAGAGGTGAAGAAGGTATTGCATTTAGTTCCTTAAGAAGAATTTTTGTTGATGTTTGAGTTTGCTAAGTTCAAACATAGTAATGTTTGCCTTTTTCTTCTTCATATCATCAATAATATTGTAATCCATTGAATCTGATACTACCAACATCTTAGATGTTGAAGGTATGTTTGAGGATGATGGTTGATTTTGGGATGTTATCGCCGCAGATTTCTTTGTGGGAACCTTTTCTTTTATAGTAGTGGTACCTACACTCCTTTTCTTTGAAATTGACTGAACAGTTTCAGGAGTACCTTTACTCCTGGTAGTTACAAGGAAAGCTTCTTGTTCATTTTTTGTATCGGAGTTAGGTAAAATGAAGTCCCACATCCCATGGCATTCGACAATCTCCTCTTCTTCGGGTTCCTTGGATGGCAAGACTGTTTCATCTTCTTCTTCCTCTTCAGGATCTGAGGCTGCATTAGATATAGCATTTGGTGGTTTTGACTCAGGTTTCTTAAAATTTCTAAATGGCCTCTTTGTTGAAGTTTCAGCTACTTGTTTTTTGATTTCAACCATTTCATTTGGCATAGTCTTGAGGACCTTTTGCAGACCCTCCATATCATATGGATCTTTAGGGGTTTTCTTCTTTGGATCATCTTTAAAAGAAATTGTTTTGGATTTTCTATCTTCAAGAGCAACTTTCTTTTCTAAAGCAATAATGTGTTTCTCTACAGCAAGCGCCTCTTTCATGTTTTCAGCTAAAGTTGGTTTTTCAACTCTATCTACAAAAATGGCTATATTTGAAGGTAGGGTTGTTATATACCATTCGCTTCTTATTTTCTCACTTGGTTTAGAGTCGGTTGGAATCTTATTCAAGAGTTTATTGAATTGCAAATTAAATTCCTTGATAGGTTCTCTAGATTCTATCCTAAGATTCGAAAGATCGTTGATTAATGTTGCTAAAGATCTATCATCGCCATACTTAGTGAGAAATTATTCTTGAAAAAAGTTCCAGCTGGTAATGGATCCAAAGGGTAGGGAAAAATACCAAGACCCAGCTGATCCTTGTAAAGTATAAGGGAAAAGCCTAACGATAACATCTTCCTGTGTCACTCCTTTTAAATTAACTGATAACATGAAATTGTTAATGTTCTTTGGCTAGTTTTCCGGCATCTGGATTAAATTTCGACAACCATTTTTCAGGAGAATCTGGCAATGGATGTAATGGTGCAGGCATAGTGACCGCACCAGGACTATTCCATGGATTCTGAGCCATCATAGAACTAATAACAAATTATATTGCTGATGATATTCTTGAAATTTTGGGAGGAGTTGATATTGAAGATTGAATAGGTTGGGATGTTGAAGTTGTTGATCCCTGCTAAACAACAATGTGTAATGGAGGAGTGGATGGTTGACTTTGCACTGGAGAAGATGAAATGGAGGATGATGATGACAAGGTCTCACTATTTGATCATTCAGTGTTCTTTTTATCCTTTTTCCTTTTCGGTAAAAGCAACTTAGTAGGTTCAATACCGAGCTTTCCGCTTTGAAGTCTAGTGAGAGGGTGAGGTAGATTGAATTGTGAAGTCTCACTGCCTTGAGATACTTTAGATTTCTGTGGTGATATCAAAAAGCCTTGAAGTTTATGTATGAGAGACTGAACTTCAGGAGACTCAGGACTTAATCGATCTGGAGTATGGTGGGATTGATCAGTGGTAGTTGAATCCTCTTCTTCTCGTTTGAATATTGGTGTTCCAGAATGCAAATGGGAGGTCCGAGGTGAGGTGGAGGGAGATTTACTTTCAGAATGGTCTATAGGTTTTGGTTTTCTCGCCATTCATAGTTCATGCCCTCCTTCTAGCACCAAAAATGTTGATGCCTCGAAAATCGCTGCAACAACATCAGGGAAAACCACGTGGTCCAGACCTTAAAGGCAACTCCTTTTCTGTTTGGTGTGGTGGCTCCGACTGGAAATAATGGGACCAATTTCCCAATGATGAATAAAAAGGGATGGATAAATGGGTGGTTCTCTGATACAATGATAATGGATGAATGATTTAATCTAAAAAGTAAAAATATGAATAACTATCCTATCCCGGGAAATTTCTGCTTTTAGTGTAACGTTTGATAATCTTTATCCACAAACAGGCATATAGATGACTTTGTTGGTAAACAAAGACATTTATTCGTATGATAATTACTTTGTTCAAGTAGTTGAACAAAGTAATGATTAAAACATTATTACACTATCCTTTATATATCAATGATACATATATGACTAAAAGAATAACATTCCTTAAACATTCAATAGTGAAAAATATAAGGATTGTTGTTGAAAACACATACATATATCCAATGAGAGCAAGTTTAAACAAATGACAATTCACATGAAAGAATGAAACAAGATCACAGATAATAGTACCATATGTTATTCAAATCACTCCCGCTATAAATCGCATTCAAATTCCTTTTTCCAACTTAGAAATACTTTCACATCAAGGCAATAGTGCACATCCCATCAAAGCTTTCTTTGTTAGAATTTGGAATATTGGCCGAGTCTTTATAAAAAAATATACCAGAAGCACAATAGTGCAACTTCCAAATTTGAGTTTCATACAAAAACTAAGGACCCTTTCGAAATGCATGAAAGGGTCTATAAATACTAATTAAACTAACTAACTACAAAAATAAAATGCTATTAATTGGTACAGCTAAATCTTGAGTATCTTCTCCACAATAGGTTAGTTGGCAGTCGGTAGCATGATTCATTGTTTCGGATGTTCTCCTTTTGATTTGAGTTGGAAAATTGCAAGTATCGGTTCCAATTTTGGAGGACGAGTGAGATGAGAATGGAGTTGAGCTGAGTATGTGGCATCATGGATTTGGGGAATGATACAACCGATTGCATCAGTTAAACATTTGAGGGCGGCACTTTGACTCTATGGTTTTACTAAGAAAAACCAATAGGTATCCCAAGTTAGTCTTCCATTCTTCTCGAATTCTTGATTGCATGCTTGCTCTAATGTTTTGGATGACAGCAATTTACCTGGGGTGCATTGTGAAATCATGTTAGACAGATAAAGAGTGTTATTAATTAGCTCAATTAAATTACTTGTAGATAATTTGCATCTAGAACTCTCTCTCTCTACTTTCATCACCTGTGACTGCCATTCTAAGAAAAGAATCTCCTTGTGTGATTCTAGAATTTTGGGTAGATTTGTGGCCTGCCCTTCATTGGTGTCTTGCCAAGCAAGAAAGTTTGTTAGAGTCTCATCGGCCTATTCCAAATCCTGCCTAGCATCGACTTATTTGTCAACTATTGATGCCATTATATCACAAAGGGGCTCAACCAGAGAAATGTTATGACATAACAGTCTTAACTATGTAACCAATGCTTTGGTGATCTGTAGCGCTTCGGACCTAAAATCTGATGGTTGTGGAAGACTCTTGAACTTCTCTACTTGAAGTGACAGCTGAGCGATTTTCTCATCTTTTGTTTTCATCATTAGTTCATTCATTGTCTTTAACCTTGCCAATGCTTTGGATAATTATTTTTTCTTTTGTATTGTGCTTGAGTCTATTCTTTGTTTCTCTTCAAGCAATTGCATATTCAATTGATTGTTTATTTTCTACTATGTTGATAGTTGTTGTTCCAACTGTTGAATTTTCTGTTGTGCTTCGGACACCTGTGATTGCAATGAAATAATTACTTGGTCCTTTTCTTTAAGTAGATTACTTACTTTCGATGCCTTGTCTATAGTGGCTACCGAATAAGCTCCAGCATACTGAGAAAGCTTTGTTGGGTCATCGAAAGGGTTAAAATCTTCTTTCCACACTACATTAGTTGTCTCTGTTTGTGCTGGAAACAGGGAAGATTGATCAAGTCTTCTCCTTTTCCTCTGTCTTTTCACTACAGCCCTGTGTTTGGGACTATAAAAGACATCTAATGGAGGTATGTCCTCTATCTGCAAAATAATTTGATAGGAGGGATATTTTGGAATCATTTCTAAATCCGTGCTAGGGGGTAGGCCGCTGGTTCCTTCATTCGGAACCATTGTTGACATTGTATCTTGTCCATCTGTTACTTTGGATGTGCTAACACCTTGTGGACCTTCCAGATTGCTTATAATAGAGTCAAATTGTTTTTATTCATGGAGTAGTTTAGGATCGATCTGAGTATCCACATTGATATTTTCGCTGCCCTTGTCCTGTTCTTTTTTCTGCTCTTTCTCCCGCTCTTTCTCCTGCTCTGGTTCTTTTCCTCTTTCGAGAATCTTCCCTACAGCAGGAGGTTTGTCAATAATTTTCTTTTCAGGCTTGCTTGATTGTGTTGTCGGGGTAGTAGCTAATAAGTCCAGAGGTAGAGTTTGCAACCTTTGTTCTCTGAGCCTATTGAATTCAACTAGACTTTCATCATTATATCCTATTTTGGCCAGCGTTTGTACCTGGAATAATGATTCTGCCGAAGAAAACAAGTCATCAAAATTATCTTTCTCATGATCAAACCTTGTAAGTTTGGCTTGTTCAAGCACAGTATAGGAAACTTTCCTTGGATCGAATTGCCTATTAGGAATGGTTGCAAGATTAAGCATGTTTATTTTCTTTTCCTCCTCCGAATTCTTGTATTCGTGCAAAGTATAAACACCGCATCTCAAAGGAAAAGTAGGCCAAGCCTGCTTTTTAGAAGTCCTAAGAGTCTTGGATGTTCCTGCTGTTGTAATTTGGTAGGGCAATTCTTGGTCTAACACCTTGTCAGGTATATACAGAGGAAGGACATGAGGTCTTGCAAGGCTACCAAAAACCCTTATGTATGTGAACTTGTCTTCCCTGAACCAATTTCCTACAGTGATTAGGTCAACCTCTGCTTCCGAAGAAATCTTTGGGGCAGGCTTATCAAAAATGGCATAATAAATAGGTAACATAAAACCATTATAGATTTGGTACAAGTGATCCTTATAGTGCACCTTCCATAACTTTTGGTGATAAATGTGAATTGGCATGGGGTCTTGTGAAGTCCATCTCCACCCCAGTACAGGAAATTCAGAATTGAAACAAAGGGTATCTAAAATATAATTACTAAAATAAAACAGAGGAATAGACCTATCAGTCACGCGAGTTTTTGCTCTAAACCCAAGAATTGCAGTGGCTAATTTATCTGACAATATGCTTCCCCAATCCATTACTTCACTATTAACTGCCACTTCCATTAAAGGAACCATTTCAATAGTGAATTTTGCAAAATCACGCAATCCCCAAATTCTACACATCATTGCCCTGGCATAATAGTAAGTAGAACATAATAAATCTACAGAGTACTTACCTGAAGATTCATGTTTGTTCCTTGCGGGGTTCTGTCTCCACTCCTAAATTGGGGCCCATTCAGTCTCATTCTCACTTGCGAACTTCTCAAGAAAGGCTTTATTGTATTTCTTTTGAGGTTCGGGTAAGTGATACATTTTCCTTAAGTCATCAGGCTGAAATGAGCCGAAGACCCTTCCGTCAACTGTGCAAAATGTTTTGCTTGAAACCGGGATCTCCTCTACTGCCCATCGCACTACATCAGTGTATGGAAGAATTTTTTCACGAGCTGCTATTCGATGTAGATATGGATCAGCTAAATCTTTCAGGGAAACCTCTGATTTTCTAGTTGAATCTGCGGTAGCTTGTACTGGTACTGTCTCAGGCTCCTCTACTTCAATTAAATTATATATGCTTTGTCAACTTGTGTTTCCAAGACCAAGACATGTAGTGTCTGAAATCAATCCCTTTTTGCTTGGTCCTGGATCAGTGGTGGATTGCACTGTTAGTGCGGGAGCCGCTGCTACCACGGATCTCTAGGATTTCTTTCCCAGTTGGTTTGAACTTGTTGTTTCAGCGGAGCTCTGCGCAAGGAATAAAATGAACATGATACAAAGAATAGGTGATGTGAGCCAATATGAAAGAATTATATCAATTAGCGAGTAATGAAGGATTAAAATGATACTGCCGCAGATACAATCTCAGGGAAGATCTCGGCATAACTACTTCATTAATTGGCCGCTTAACCTGTCAATCATGGTAAAGGAGTTTTAAATACTCATCATATCATTTATATGCCGAATTATTCATTCAAGCGTGGCTTGAGTTTTTTGGTGGATAATCACAAGTAAATCGCTATCGGGAACAGGAAGGCTTTTAATAATAATCCAAAATAATGCATGCAAGCCTTTTAAATCTATTTTGAAACTTGCGCCATGATTTATCAGATCGCAATTGGGGATGAGCTCAGGTCGTAATACTTATGTTATTGAAAAAATCGCCGATCCCTGATGGCGATACACCTTATCGCATCGGGAGATTTTAAAGGTGTCTTAAACATGCGCTGCGTTATATTCCCCGATTGCCGATAGCGATATCGCATCGGAGAAATAGGGGAGGGCCTTACTTTATATTTGCTACTCACCTTTCCCGATGACCGATAGTTGTTCACTTTTCGGATCAGAGTAAGTCAAAGGGTCTTTGTATTATTTTTTCTTTGTTGTTGCGATATGCGATCTTGCGATCACTTTATCGTAATAATAAAGAATTTTATATTTATTCATAAGACCGATTTCATTATAGTTCAAAAGGTTTATAATATTACGTTTCCACTGGACCTTTTGATTAAGGATTTTCTAATGATGAGTTGATACCAATTTATTCACACATATATGTTTAAAAGGGACCCATTTCATATTATAGTTAGAAAGAAAAATTTAATAAAATGGGGTGTTGTTGTATAGCACAACAGAGTGTTAGTTCCAGTCTTCGCAGTCTATCACCAAGGATCAACATGAGCTCTTACTATGTCTAGTTTTGTTAGATGTTTTGCACATCATGTTCAGCACAAAACATGTCACAAGTGTTTCTATCAAAAAGAGCTTGGAAAAAGCTTTCGAACAGTATATCACACTCCCATAACCGGTTCCTGGATTAGAAGAAATGAATGAGTGATTCTTTGTTATGCATGTTTTGAGGTGAGTTGCTGCACACAATGACAAGTTTAGTACAAAATTCGTTTCTGAACTAATAGTAAGGTATTTTTCAAAGGTGAAAGAGTTTTTGTTCATCGCATACCAAATAACAAAAACCTCCTTCAATTTATGCACAAGGGATACTATGTGGGAGATATACAGTGATATTTGGAGCCTACATTAAAACAAAGCAATTTTTTCATATTTTTCACTGTTTTAGTCATTTTTGTGCAGAACCATTTTACAACAGTTGGAAAGTAATTTTGCAAAACCCAAGGAGGTTTTTGTTAAGCACAAGCCATATAACAAAAATCTCTTTCAGTTTATTGACCGGTGTCATGGATTTAGATATGTGACTAGATCTTTACAACTCATTTTCACATAAATAACTTTTTAATGGTTTTCTGTTTTAGAGATGATTTTGTGGAATAGATTGCGAGCTACTGGAAACGAATTTCCCAAATTTGAGAGAGATTTTTCTCCGGCACGACCTCTTTTAGTTTTGTAACAAGTGTTATGGTTTAGGAGATACGAGTTCATCTTCAGCACCTATTTTCAGAAATTTGGCCCAAGTTTAATGTAACTAATTATATTTTGAAGAAAATGGTTAAGCTCAATCCCTTAGTACAGGGATGATCAAATGTATATATTTTATGAATTTCATAGTGTAGGGGTTGGATTTTGGTAGAAGGTTGGACACTTAGGATTGCTTGGAACATCATTGTACATTCTATCTCTACATTTTTGGCTAAGGAAAGACCAGGGTTTTGCAACACTTATTGGTATCTATGTGGCTCTGTGTGTTGATGATGTTTTTCTCTATGTAATTTTAAGTTCATTGATGTTTATGTGTATCATTTTCCCTTCTCTTTGCTTCTGAAATTAAACAAATAAGTGATTAAGGTAGAATTCACTGGACTGTTGTGCTCTACCTTGAAATTTTGTTTAATTTTCAATGTTTTCATATGTATGAGGAGGACTCTTGAGACTCTCTTTCCCTCCTTGGCTCCTCACTAGTCTGATCCATCCATTCATTTAATATAAAGCATCAAAATAATTCCCTTCCTTGCTCCAATCAGAACTCTGCAAAAACTAGGCCTTATCCCTGGACCCAAATTTGCCTTTCCCTTTTTCCAACAAAAATTCCACAAAAACTCAAATCAAATCCTTGTACTTCATACCTAGCCTAATATTAGTTGCTAAATCAATCATCTCAAGCCCCATCAATTATCCTTTGTTGAGATTGACCCGGAGAGAGCCCTCTCTTGTCCTCGTAGGGCTAGCTACGAGGCTGAGCGTGGTTTGATGTGGACCTAGAAGCTTACCTTTTCAGCTTGAGGTAAATCTAGGCTCTAGCATAGTGGCGACCATACTGGGGACGAAATTATTTGTTTTTTTAGTCTTCTTCATTTTATAAACTACAGACGAAATCTGAAGATTAGCCAAGTAGCCTTCGAAACGCTTTTTCTTTGCATTAGCGCAAGTAGATAAAAGCTACTTCAGTCAATCTCCGGTCTAGTCTTATAAACGGAATATCTAACTTGCAAATTGCCCCAGTAACATGTATCAAGTTCAGATCTGATTGTTGATGGTGGACAACAGTTAGACAGATATGAAGGCTGAAACATTCACCTAGCGACTCCAACTCAATCCAGAGATTCCAGTGCTCACTGATCCATTCATGCACTAAAATAAAATGGTAGGGTATGCTGCAGACCCTGTGCTTTGTGAAGTTTTAAAAAAAGTTAGAGATAAATTAGTGGATACTGAAACTAATGAAGCATTTTTCATTGCCATGCTTCAATTTTTGAGATCTCCAAAGTTTTTTCCTGAAGCTAAAACTGGTTTCTTTGAGTTAGTTGTTGAAAAATTTGAGAAGGAGATTCAATATTTAAATGATCAGATCCAATCATATGAATTACGAGATCTCAAAATGTTCTTGGAAACTTTCCCTCCTTCAAAACAAGAAACAATAGAGCTACCCGTGGATGTTTGCATTGACAATTTGCAGTTGGAGGTCAGTATTGAAGAATTGGGGCAACAAATAGAGTCTGGTTTTTTTTTATCCTATTGCAACATACATGGAATTTTTTTTAGTTTGAATGATAGATCAAATTGTCTTTTACATAACAAGACTCATTATGTGCATATATGGCTATCAGTATTTACATTTGTGTCCTGGTTGAAGCACTTTCAAGCAGCATCCTTGTCACAGTTACTTGATTGGTTGATCTGGCATTACAACATTACTTGATATCTCAATTTTGCAGCAAAGTGGGTTAGGTTTGTACATAAATAAGCTACTTGAGGCAGCATTTCAGTTTTCAGTATTTGTTTATGCACAAGTTGTAGTATGTATATGTTTTTTGATTGATATGAGTTGTTTTGGGTTTGTATATGTTTGACCATCCATGCCCAATGGAAGAGGCACTATCTACTTTCCAGAGATCTGTAGTTCTTGGCACCTCCAAGGAGCTACCATCTCCATTGGAGCCGATGTTATTTCCAGTCTTCGTAGCCTGTCGCCAAGGATCAACATGAGCTCTTATTATGTCTGGTTTTGTTAGATGTTTTTCACATGATGTTCAGCACAAAACATGTCACAAGTGTTTCTATCAAAAGGAGCTCAGGAAAATATTTCCAACGGTATATCACACTCTCATAACTGGTTCCTGGATTAGAAGAAATGAATGAGTGATTCTTGGTTATGCATGTTTTGAGGTGAGTTGCTGCACACAATGACAAGTTTAGTACAAAATCAGTTTCTGAACTAATGGTAAGGAATTTTTCAAAGGTGAAAGCTTTTTTTGTTAATCACATACTAAATAACAAAAACCTCCTTCAGTTTATGCACATGGGCTACTATGTGGGAGATATACAGTGATATTTGGAGCTTACATTAAAACAAAACAATTTTTTCATATTTTTTTACTGTTTTAGTCATTTTAGTGCCGAACCGTTTTACAACAAATGGAAAGTAATTTTGCAAACCCAAGGATTTTTTTGTTAAGCACGAGCCATATAACAAAAACCTCTTTCAGTTTATTCACAGGTGTCATGGATTGGGATATGTGACTAGATCTTTACAGCTCATTTTCACATAAATAACTTTTTAATGATTTTCTATTTTAGAGATGATTTTGTCGAACAAATTGCGAGCTACTGGAAACGAATATCCCAAATTTGAGAGAGGTTTTTCTCCAGCACGACCTTTTTTAGTTTTGTAACAACTGTTATGGTTTAGGAGATACGAGTTCATCTTCAACACCTATTTTCATAAATTTGGCCCAAGTTTAATGTAACTAATTCTATTTTAAAGAAAATGGTTGAGCTCGATCCCTTAGTACAAGGATGAGAAAATGTATATATTTTATGAATATCATAGTGTAGAGGTTGGATTTTTGTAGAAGGTTGGACACTTAGGATTGCTTGGCACATCATTGTACATTCTATCTCTGCATTTTTGGCTAAGGAAAGACCAGGGTTTTGCAGCACTTGTTGGGATCCATGTGGCTCTGTGTTTTGATGATGTTTTTCTCTATGTAATTGTGAGTTCATTGATGTTTATGTGTATCATTTTCCCTTCTCTTTGCTTCTAAAATTAAACAAATGAGTGATTAAGGTATAATTCACTACGCTGCTATGCTCTGCCTTGAAATTTTGTTTAATTTTCAATGTTTTCATTTGTTTGAGGAGGACCCTTGAGACTCTCTTGCCCTCCTTGGCTCCTCACTAGTCTGATCCATCCATTCATTCAATCTAAACCATCAAAATAATTTCCTTCCTTGCCCCAATCAGAACTCTGCAAAAACTAGGCCTTATCCCCGGACCCAAATTTCCCTTTCCCTTTTTCCAACAAAAATTCCCCAAAAACTCAAATCAAATCCTTGTACTTCATACCTAGCCTAATATTAGTTGCTAAATAAGTCATCTCAAGCCCCATCAATTATCCTTTGCTGAGATTGACCCGGAGAGAGCCCTCTCCTGTCCTCGTAGGGCTAGTTACGAGGTTGGGCGTGGTTTGATGTGGACCTAGAAGCTTACCTTTTCAGCTTGAGGTAAATCTAGGCTCTAACATAGTGGAGACCATACTGTGGATGAAATTATTTGTTTGTTAGTCTTATTCATTTTATAAAATACAGACCGAGTCTAAATATTAGCCAAGTAGCCTTCAAAACGCTTTTGCTTTGTGTTAGCGCAAGTAGATAAAAGCTACTTCAGTCAATCTCCGATCTAGTCTTATAAACAGAATATCTAACTTGCAAATTTCCCCAGTAACATGTATCAAGTTCAGATTTGATTGTTGATGGTGGACATCAGCTAGATAGATATGAAGGCTGTAATATTCACTTGGCAACTCCAACTCAATCCAGAGATTCCAGTGCTCACTGATCCATTCATGCACTAAAATAAAATGGTAGGGTATGTGGCAGACCCTATGCTTTGTGAAGTTTTAAAAAAAGTTAGAGATTAGTTAGTGGATATTGAAACTAAGGAAGCATTTTTCATTGCCATGCTTCAATTTTTGAGATCTCCGAAGTTTCCTCCTGAAGCTAAAACTGGTTTTTTTGAGTTAGTTGTTGAAAAATTTGAGAAGGAGATTCAATATTTAAATGATTAGATCCAATCATATGAATTCCGAGATCTCAAAAAGTTCTTGGAAAATCTCCCTCCTTCAAAACAAGAAACAATAGAGCTGCCCGTGGATATTTGCATTGACAATTTGCAGTTGGAGGTCAGTATTGAAGAGTTGGGGCAGCAAATAGAGTCTGGTTTTTTATCCTATTGCAACATACATGGAAATTGTTTTCAGTTTGAATGATAGATCAAATTGTCTTTTACATAACCAGACTCATTATGTGCATATATGGCTATCAGTATTTACATTTGTGTCCTGGTTGAAGCACTTTCAAGCAACATCCTTGTCAGAGTTACTTGATTGGTTGATCTGGCATTACAACATTACTTGATCTCTCAATTTTGCATCAAAGTGGGTTATATTTGTACATAAATAAGCTACTTGAGGCAGCATTTCAGTTTTTAGTATTTGTTTATGCACAAGTTGCAGTATGTATATGTTTTTGGATTGGTATGAGTTGTTTTGGGTTTGTAGATGTTTGACCATCCATGCCCAATGTAAGAGGCACTATCTACTTTCCAGATATCTGTAGTTCTTGGCACCTCCAAGGAGCTACCATCCCCATTGGAGCCGATGTTAGTTCCAGTCTTCGCAGCCTGTCAACAAGGATCAACATGAGCTCTTACTATGTCTGGTTTTGTTAGATGTTTTGCACATGATGTTCAGCACAAAACATGTCACAAGTGTTTCTATCAGAAGGAGCTTGGAAAAATATTTCCAATGGTATATCACACTCCCGTAACTGGTTCCTGGATTAGAAGAAATGAATGAGTGATTCTTGCTTATGCATGTTTCGAGGTAAGTTGCTACACATAATGACAAGTTTAGTACAAAATCAGTTTCTGAACTAATGGTAAGGAATTTTTCAAAGGTGAAAGAGTTTTTGTTCATCACATACTAAATAACAAAAACCTCCTTCAGTTTATGCACAGGGGCTACTATGTGGGAGATATACAGTCATGTTTGGAGCCTACATTAAAACAAAGAAATTTTTTCATATTTTTTACTGTTTTAGTCATTCTAGTGCGGAACCATTTTACAACAGATAGAAAGTAATTTTGTAAAAACCAAGGAGGTTTTTGTTAAGCACGAGCCATATAACGAAAACCTCTTTGAGTTTATTAACAGGTGTCATGGATTGGGATATGTAACTAGATATTTACAGCTCATTTTCACATAAATAACTTTTTAATGATTTTCTGTTTTAGAGATGATTTTGTGGAACAGATTGTGAGCTACTAGAAATGAATTTCCCAAATTTTAGAGAGGTTTTTCTCCAGCACGACCTCTTTCAGTTTTGTAACAGGTGTTATGGTTTAGGAGATACGAGTTCATCTTCAGCACCTATTTTCATAAATTCGACCCAAGTTTAATGTAAAAAATTCTATTTTGAAGAAAATGGTTGAGCTCAATCCCTTAGTACAAGGATGAGAAAATGTATATATTTTATGAATTTCATAGTGTAGGGGTTGGATTTTGGTAGAAGGTTGGACACTTAGGATTGCTTGGCACATCATTGTACATTCTATCTCTACATTTTTGGCTAAGGAAAGACCAGGGTTTTGCAACACTTGTTGGGATCCATGTGGCTCTGTGTTTTGATGATGTTTTTCTCTATGTAATTGTAAGTTCATTGATGTTTATGTGTATCATTTTCCCTTCTTTTTGCTTCTGAAATTAAACAAATGAGTGATTAAGGTAGAATTCAATGGACTGTTGTGCTCTGCCTTGAAATTTTGTTTAATTTTCAATGTTTCATCTGTTTGAGGAGGACCCTTGAGACTCTCTTGCCCTCCTTGGCTCCTCACTAGTCTGATCCATCCATTCATTCAATCTAAATCATCAAAATAATTTCCTTCCTTGCCCGAATCAAAACTCTGCAAAAACTAGGCCTTATCCCCGGACCCAAATTTGCCTTTCCCTTTTTCCAACAAAAATTCCCCAAAAACTCAAATCAAATCCTTGTGTTCATAGCTAGCCTAATATTAGTTTCTAAATCAGTCATCTCAAGCCCCATTGGTTATCCTTTGTTAAGATTGACCCGTAGAGAGCCCTCTCCTGTCCTCGTAGGGCTAGCTACAAGGTTGAGTGTGGTTTGATGTGGACCTAGAAGCTTACCTTTTCAACCTGAGGTAAATCTAGGCTCTAACAAAGAGATTAGTTTATGAAAAAGAACTTGTAGATTTTTCTTTTTATCCCTTTTAAAACTCTCTAAACATGAAAAGTGTCGAGTTATCTTTGTTATTAAAATCGTTAAAACATCAAAATAGTGACAAACTTGTCCAACTAGACAAGACCGAGTTTCACCTTCGCTAGACTCGTTAAAATATCAAATAACGATGGATTCACTTGAAGGGTGAAATTATACAACAACCATATGTTATCCTCCTCAAGATTAATAAAAATAAAGAGGTATTGGTCAGCAATGACTAGGGAAAATGGGAAAAGGGGGAAACCACTTTATGGTAGCAGGTCACTTTTGAACATGACACTTTCACTCCATCACCGTAACTATTTGGGTTGGGTTATTAGCTTGATGGTTATCACCCCATTGGTCTATCATACCATCCATCACTTTGTTTTGGGTCAATGATACCAATTCACTTTAGTGTTGCTGATCCGAATGGAAAATGGCATCAACCCATGGTACTCATCCACCTATATTATTCATCAACCCATGGAATTTACCCATGGTATTGTAAATGGAATCCACCCGTGGTATTGTAAAATCCACCCATGTATTCATTCACCCATGGAATTGACCCGTGGTATTGCAACGGAAAAATACTATAAGTAACAAGTCACATTTTGTAAAAGGACAGATTATCCGCCACAATGTAGCCTTTATAGTTCAGAGGCATGTAGCCGCCACATCTCTTCTCAGAGATAAGGTACCATCACCCTAGCTAGTTTATTTCCACTTCTGTTTTCAAGCATATTTTAGTATTTTATAGTAATGAAATGAAGTATTATTTCCGCTGCATAACTATCTTTATGGTTATTTATGTATTTTGTTGTGTTCCTGTTTAAATTCGGATTAGTGGGTTTAATAAAAAGTTTCTTTGTGGTTTTTTTTATTGGGCATTCTCCTATTTTTCTTCTAGCAATTAAAGTTTTCAGATCTTGGGGGTCTCTCCCCCCGAGATCCATTTCAATCTTTCAGATCTTGAGGGTCTCCTCCCAAGATCCGGATCAATGGTATCGGAGCAGGTTATGATTCCATGGGAATGAGGGTTTGATGCATATTTCAGTTTCAAATTTTGCAGCAATATTCAACAAACTTCAGGCATGTGCTACAACCTCCACAAAGCACTTTCTTGGGTCAAGCAGGAAGAATTTTTCTTTTTTCATTTTTTTGCAGGAATTTTTTTGGGCAGCGACTTTGCAGATCCGATATGAAACATTTGGTAAAAAATTTACAAAAATAAATACCATATCTGGATTCCTCTCGAAAAATCACCCAATTTCAAAAAAAAAATGGGTCGAATCAGAGTTTGGATGTGGGAGATATTGTTGATTTAAAATCAGCTATTTTATCATAATTTTTGTGACGACGAAACTATTGCAACGCGAATCTGAGATCTCAGATTGTCCAGATAATGATTTCCAACTCATGGGAAGATGCAAAATGATCCTTCTGCTTCTAAAAATACATTATAATAAATATTTTGAGTTATATTGGCCGAGTTATGTCCATTTTAATTCTGGAGCAGCAGTGAGAGTGGGTTCCCATTGGAGACGTGCCCTCCCGCCCCACTTTAGTAGGCACCTGCTTCACATTCATCAATTTCAACATAGCAACATTTGGCTTGGGTTATTTGGAGATATTCCCTCCCACCCCAGGCTATGTAAGCATCTGCTACTTCATCAGCAATCAACATCATAGTTATGGGTCAATCGCATAAAATCCTTGTCATCGAAGTCCATTTGCTAGGCCGCACACTGTTAGAATCACAGTTGGTCACAAGCATTATAGGGTATCTCTATGATGGGATCTTCGTTTATCAGGGTTTTGGGTTAACCACATAAAACCCTTATCTTCAATGGCTCTTCGTATTCAACAAAGGCTTCGCAGGAGGGAACTTTACGCAATGGGGACCATTGCTTCTTAAGGAGGGAGGAATGATCTGAATGGAAAATGGCATCAACCCATAGTACTCATCCACCCATATTATTCATCAGCCCATGGAATTTACCCATGGTATTGTAAATGGCATCCGCCCGTGGTATTGTAAAATCCACCTATGGTATTCATTCACCCATGGAATTGACCCGTGGTATTGTAACAGAAAATACTATAAGTAACAAGTCACATTTTGTAAAAGGACAGATTGTCCGCCACAATGTAGCCTTTATAGTTCAGAGGCATGTAGCCGCCACATCTTTTCTCAGAGATAAGCTACCATCGCTCTAGCTGGTTTATTTCCACTTCTGTTTGTAAGCATATTTTAGTATTTTACAGTAATGAAATGAAGTATTATTTCCGTTGCATAACTATCTTTATGGTTATATCTGTATTTTGCTGCATTCCTGTTTAAATTCAGATCAGTGGGTTTAATAAAAAATTTCTTTGTGGTTTTGTTTATTGGGCATTCTCCTATTTTTCTTTTGGCAATTCAAGTTTTCAGATCTTGGGGGTCTCTCCCCCCAAGATCCATTTCAATCTTTTAGATCTTGGGGGCCTCCTCCCAAGATCCGGATCAGTTGCCGACATGTTCAAGAGAAGTCATCCAATCAAAATCCATCTTTTGCACTACCATTGTCATGCGGAAAGAGTTATTTTTGCTGACAAAAATAACCTCCCTAGGAGTCTAAGACTCTCTAGTGACAAACAAGACAATTAAGAGCAATCCTTCTCTAGACATACATTATTCTATGAGACACCAAGTGTTTTTCGATCCTACCTCAAGTCCAACGCTTGTTGCAGCAGTCCAGCCTCGTTGATCCAGATGAGATCCTCCTTCACTTTGAAACCTGCATACACTAACAATCAAACGATTACATAACACCTGAATATTCCATAAAACAAAGCATATTCAACATATAGACCAAGGAGTATATGAAACAATTTATTAAAAACAAATCATTGAGAAGAATGGACTTATTTGTATTAAGGAAACAAAAAAAAACCATTACAACCTGAGCCTTGGTGTTGTGCAAGTTCCTCCCAGGGTCCAGCAAGAGTTTTCCTCTACTTTGACAAGCTCACCCACTTCCAAATGAAACAAGAAAGGATGGTAATATCTCCTCACAAGCTTACAATGGAAGTCCTAATTCCAGCAGCATCTACCCTTTGGAATGTTCAGCTTTCAACCTCCCCTCCTCTGGCCCAAGGCCTGTATTTATAGTGTTCTAGAGGAAGTTATACAGTTCCAACATCAATGGGATACTCCCTCTTTTGGATGGGGTAGCTCCTCTCTTGATGGGATAAGTTCCTCTATCATAGGGATGCATGAACCATCTGGAGGCGCTCAATACACGTCAAACTCTCTTCTAGAAGGCTCTAGAAGTGACCACAAGTAACTTTTTTAAGATGAAACTCGCGCCTTTTGACCTTTACAGGGGTACGCACCCATCCCTTGAC
>APFE030251542.1:0-24268 GCA_000404065.3 Pinus taeda
TTTTAAAATTTATTAATTTGTTTTTTAATGATAAAAATTATGAAATTAACAATTTTTTATTATTATAAGAAGATAGAATTAGCTTTGGAAATCCTTCTGGCTACGACTTTTAGTTGTTCAAATTTTGCTTTTTTTAATGTTTGCTTTGTTTGCATGGATTTTTTATAGATTTTTTCTGTAGATTGTTTAATGGTGAGTTTGTGTGATGTGGCAAATAAATCTTTTTCCTATAC
This sequence comes from Pinus taeda, assembly GCA_000404065.3. Classification (NCBI taxonomy): domain Eukaryota; kingdom Viridiplantae; phylum Streptophyta; class Pinopsida; order Pinales; family Pinaceae; genus Pinus; species Pinus taeda. The sequence continues at coordinate 234 of APFE030251542.1, forward strand.
AGGTATGGTTGTCGGTCAAACTAGTTGTTATTCTTCACTTTCATATAGTTCTATGTTGAAGTTTGGATTAGTTTTCTGGTGGTGCAAGAAATTTCTTCCCTTAATGTTCAGGTGGATGAGGAAGCTTAATGGTTTGGTTTGCAAGTTTAATTGGCTATGTCTGATCTGCATAAATGGATCTTTGAGACATGGAAGCCCCTTTGACAGACTAGCTTAATATTTACCTTATGGCACAAAGTTTCTTCAATATGGTTTTTGAAAAATATTGAAGATAAGAAGGCTATGTGTGAAGTTGGGTCGTGGTTTTGGGGGAGCGTTGACCTGTGCATGCAACCATGGTCACGACATCATTTTCTTCATCCCAAGTTTAGATAAGATTGTTGAATCTTCCCTTGCATTTTTGGAATCAAAGATTGCTTTCCTCCATTAGGAATGCATATCGAACTTCTCTAGAATAAAAAAAAAAATTCAAGGCTACTTATGCTTAGATTTGTGTGGAATGGACTTTTGCAAAGGTTTTCTCACTGAGATAAATTTGATGGCTCCAAATTATGTTTGGGTTCAAAAGCTAGACTATGAGAATATCTTAGTTCGATATAGATCATGCTATGGAACAGGGATGTAATTACAAATTTCCCCAAGCATCCTTAGAATAGCAAAGATAAGAAAAAAACCTCAAAGGCCCAAATGGTGGGAATGTGCACAAGGTGACCATTATATGGTATTCAAAGAAAAAAAACATTTAGGGCAAGAAAGAATCAGAAGACAAGAAGGAAATATATTCAATTAAAGAAACCACAATTGAGACAATAGAAACTAAGTAAAAAAAAGTTCGTTGCCAAAGATCCCTTCAAACTAAGTAAGTTCACTTGCCAAAGATTCCTTGATCGCACCTTTAGGAGGAAAGTGGCAAACCCTCATGGAAAATAGATTTTCTTGGGAAATCATCTCGTTGAAAAAGAATTTTCTTGGGAAGATGATTTCAAGGAAAATACCATGCAGTTGTCTAAGAATGATCCACTAGAATATGTAGAAAATGCATGTTGCAAAAAATACTAACTGGATTCAAATTGGGAAAAAAGGGAAAAAAATATTGAGGGAAAAGTTTTTCTTAAAAAAAACAAGTCAAACTAGATCAAATTAAAAAATAGAATATAAATGTGTTTTTTTTTAGTTTATGGGAAATTTGTTGAAGGTTTATATTGAGCCTTTGTGTTCAATCTCAGACCCTCAAAGAGATTGGAATATGTAACTGGCAATGTTTTTTAATACACATCTCTATTTAAAAAAGACAAAATTATGAAATAACTAAACATCTAAATGCTAAGATATTTTATAATGTAAGTATTTAAATTTTTACTATGTTTTTGTTATTTATATTTCTTAATATTTTTAAAGATTTTGCTATTTTATTTATTTATTTTAAAATGCTAAATAATATTAAGATAAAACATATTTAAAATTTACATAATATATAGATTAAAAAATAATTAAAGCTTATCAAAATATAATTAATATAGTCATAAATTAAATGATTACTAACAGTGACATATTTCATATTGCTACTATTTTAAAAATTCATAAAATTTTGTCATTAAGGTTTTAGATAAATGGTGATTCCGGTTTAATTTTCCTGATGATAAAAAGTGATATATTAAATATGTAAAAGTGACATATTAAAAATGTAATCCTGCTAAACTAAAAAAAATCTTAAAATTTAAAAAAAAATTATTATTATGAATAACGGTAAAGCGAATTAATAGAGTAGTTAAATGAATTAGTTTCTCAGACAAGCAACAAGCAAGAGCAATGGTGCAAAAGTGCACAATACCCAGTTGGCACGTTGTCTCTCGGTATAAAACAAGTAAAAGTTTCATGAAGATGAGTTCACAGATCTGCCAACATTTGACTTGGTTCCTTTGATGAGCTGGGCCAGCGTATTAAAGGAACTTGGGGATATTAAGGAAATGATCCAATCCTCGACTTGTTCTTCAGCCATTTCTTCTGCAACTGCCTCCCGACCTCTGACTACTTCAACGGGCTTCTTTATCAAGGAACCTGTGTTTATGGGACAAAGCAGTGCTCTTTACAGTACTCTTCAACTGTAAAGAGGTGAGGGATTTCTTTTGCGATGAGTTATTTCTTTGGCGTACAGATATGGATTTCTCACTAAAAATATGACCCAAGAAGCTGTACAGATATGGTTGAATGAGACGATGAATGGAAAAAGGTTTGTGTTGACCTTGGATGATGTTTGGGAAAAGGGTGCTGTGGGCCTACTCCGGTTGATAGACCCCTCCAACTCCAAAGTTATTGTGCGTTCCAGGAGTTCCAGAGAATCCGTAATAAGAATGGAGGATCTGAACGAAGATTATAGCTGGCGGTTGTTTGCTTATCACGCTTTTGCATATAATAATGGAAATCTGCCAACAAACATCCACAAAGGAACGGCCAAGCTTGTGTGTTCAAAGTGTGGAGGGCTTCCCCTTGTCATCAAAGCAGTGGGGAGAGCAATGGCAGGCGAGACGAGTGGAAGTGGGCAGTCTAGAAACTGCCAATTGCCAACAGCGAAGACAAAGACGCTGTCTTTCATCGCCTGAGGTTGAGTTACGATGCCCGCAGCCACGGCGTTAATCTGCAAATGTGCTTTCTACACTTGGTTTTCTTCACAGAAAATGAAATCATTCGGACCGACTTCATGGTGATTCCGTTGTGGACAGCTGAAGGTCTCCTTGGAAGGAAGACGCTGCCAGATCGATGTTGCGATGACCCATTCGAAACGGGAAAGCTTACGTTGTTTGATAGAACCGATTAGCATACGAGCTAATGGAACTGGGTCATATTTAAGTTGAGTGTAGATTTTTTTGAATATTTTGGGATTCGACGGAGATGGGTGTGGTCAATTTTTTTACCGCGTTTATGTTTATCAGATTCCAAAATATTTTGGAAATCTACAATCAATTTAAGTTTATTGATGAAACTATGATCGCGTTCGTGAATTGACAATATAGATTGCTGAGCGAGAAGAAAACTTCTACCATGGTAAAAAGCTAGGTTGTTTTTTATTTTTTTCCCTTCTTTAAGTAAGAAAAATATGTCTGTATTATATATTTAAAAAATACAGTACATATAAACGACGATATGATATATATCATTTTTGTCTAAACTGTCCTCATATTGACTCATATACCCTATATGCAAGTTATCAAAATTAACATATATACTTATCATATGCAAGTCATCAAAACTATGTACGTTTTGTTTTGTTATGCCTCTATATACCTTGTAATAGATAAAGCATCTATACTATTACTAAACATATATCAGGTATAATCAAGAGTCTATCTTTTCCATATCCAGAGAATATATATACTATTTATTAAGTAACAAAAAAATATGTATTTGTGAATCATATGAAACATGCAACGTATTATCAATTTAGTATCTCAAAAAAAAAGTTACTTGCATAAGAGTTCCTTCTTGTAGTTAATATTAATTTAGGCAATGGAAGGATTCCAGTGTCCACTTTGTGCACTCCCATCACTATTTCAATATGCATCTCATCTAGCCTCATCTTGGACATGAGATTTGCATTTTGATTATATTCCCGTCTAATATGTTGCAGCGATGAGTCCTTTAAAGAGGTTCATAGGAACTCAATCACAAAGCCATCCATGAAGCATAGGTGGTTCAAGTTTGATATTGCCCCGAATGTGCTCAATGGTGATCCTAGAATCTCCATATATGTAACTATTGGGGATGTTCAGAAATGTTGTGAACCATAATAGACCCCATAAGGCCATCACTTCTACCTTCATATTCGATCCACTACCTGCTCCGCAATGTACCCAATATTCTTGTTCCTTTGATATTAGGATCCAAAATCCACAACTGCATATACCCCTTTGCGCTGCCCCATCAAAAAAGCAAGCCGGATATGAAATCTCTGGTCTAGTTCCCTTATCAATTGATTTTTTAGGACGACTGCCTTGTATACTTCCAACCATATACCATCTTATAATTTTGTCCAACATCAACACTTCGTTCCCCAAAACATCCTCAAATATAATTTTATTATGCCTACACCATATCTCCTAGAAAATGGCAAGGGGAATCATACACCATGTGGATTTTTTATTGCTCCACCAACATAAACCAACATTAATATTATCAAACTGAATGAAAGGAAAACCCACATAACTAGTAGTTCTTCTCCAAATCTGTAAAGTTACTAGACATTTCAAAAAGAGATGAACATTATCTTCTCCTGCATAATGCATAGTATGTTGGCCCCTGTCAGTTTCTCTTTTGAAGGTTCCCCAATGTTAGATTCTTATTTTTCCAAACAAGCCAAATAAATGCAATAATCTTAATGGACATATTAGTTTTCCACAATTTATAAAACCAACATACCTCATTGTTTTGTGCCTCCTAATAACATAGAGTATTGTATGCATCCGCCATCACCATGCCACCAGCCTTCATCTTACGTGTTCATGTAATCTGATCCTTGTCAACATCCTAAGAAATACCAGCCAATTTCATTACAATCATGATATGATCCCATTCTTAGGCCATTTGGTCCTCCAATCCTAAATCTCTTGAGCTTTTCCATATTGGAATATATCCATTCCATTCTCGGATCACTTGATTCCAGAAAAATATTTCGCGTTTGTTGATTTTGTGGATAAGATCCTCAAATATAATATTATTCCTTCTGATGCCCATGATATGATCCAGTCCCATTCCTAGTCTCCAGTATAGGTTGTGCAAAAATAAATTTTTAATTTTTCTCATGTTGCGCCATATTTCTGAACATGAGGTGGCCCCAATAGCCCTGTTGCTCATCTAAACCGTAAAATTTTTATCCTTCAGGTACTTATTTCTAATAATTCTACCCCATATGCCATCCCCAAAAATGGCCCTCCACAACGTCTTTATGCTCTCGTGTATTGCATGTATGCTCTTGTGTTCAATCGCCACCGTGTCATGTATTTGTCTATCCTGTAAGAAACCAAATTTTACTGGGGATATAAACTTTGATAATGTGTTTTTAATCTTGTTTTCTATCATTTTGGAAATGATCTTATATATAAGATCACACAGTGATATGGGTCTATAATCTAATAAGGAAGCAAATGAATCCTTCTTCGGAATAAGAGCAATGTATGTTGAATTGATATGAGGATGTATAAAGCCCCTGATTCTCGATTCCTCCATGATATCCAGAAGATCTCTTTGGCAAAAGTCGAAGAAATGAGTGAAAAGTGCCACTGTCCAGCCGTCAGGGCCTAGACTCTTATCACATTTCATAGACTTGAGCAGCCCCAAAATGTCATCCCCCGTGACCACCTTGTATAGAGCATTATTATCAGCCTCATCGAACATCAGTGGATAAACATCCACTCCCCACATTTGATCCTTTGCACAGTCGAGTTCCTTGCATCGGTATGCCCATTGAAAGTGATTATAGTTGCACTGCATATCTATTGCTATGTATGATGTCTGTTACCCTCTACATCTACAATCTCCCAAATAGAGTTTAACTTCCTTCGATGATTTACATATCAATGACTTTTTTTTTGTTTTTATCCCCTTCTTGAATCCATATGGCCCTACTGTTAAGGTGCCATGTCGCCTCCTTATTATGAAGGATCTCCTTTCTCTTATGCTCAAGAGAATGTATTTTCTCCTGAATCACCTCTGAGAGTTGATGTGATAATAGAAGCGGCCAGAGGGAAGAAAAAACCACTGCTATATCATTTAGTTCTATTTTATGTTGTGCGATCCTCTTCCGCTCCCATGCTTTTACCACATCCTTAAGTATTTGAAGTTTCTCTAGCATATGCATCATGGGATAAAGGAAATGATCTTTATCCTTGGACCAAGTGTCCCACACCAGCTTATCAAAATCAGGGTCCTCTAGCCACACCCCATTGAATTTAAATGACATCCCAACTCTAATATTATCGCGGTGCCAACTGAGGATAATGGGCTGATGGTCAGATGTATAATTATCCACAATGTCTGATTGGACAACACCAAGTCGTTCAACAACTTGTTCATGTAGCAGAAAATGATCTAGTCTTTTAGCTACATAACCATTGCCCGATCTCCCATTGTCCTAGGTTAGAGAAATCTTGCTTGGGAAAATGTCAATGAAAGTATAGTCAATGATGATATCTTTTATCAGTGCACTTATTGCATCTACCCTTCTATTCCCACCCCACACCTCATCTGATGCAATAGTGCAGTTCATATCCTCTGCCATGACCAAAGTGGTCATTCCCAATATCTCTGATGCCTCTAACTTTCACCAAAAAGAGTCCCTGTCCCTATACAGGGCATAAATATTCAAGATGTGGATACGCCTCGACAAATCTCTGATATATCCAGCTAATAGTATACTCGCAAAACATGAGAAAGCCTTCATCTTGACCCATTGTGGATCCGATAAAGCAACCGAACCCCCTAAAAGGCCAGCAACATCAGTAGATGCCATATGCCAATTTGGGATCATCTCCCTAAAGTATCTGATCACTTGGTGAGCCGGATGCATAGTCTCTTGTAGTAGAATGATATATGGGCGAGTTGAGTGGAAAATATCTATTAGGGCAATTTTTTTTTGGGAAGGCCCCAATCCTTGAATGTCCATGGAAAGAATGAAGTTCATGGCGACCCAACAATGGGCATCTTTTCTCTAAGGGCCCGGGGTGAGGTGGATGAAGCAATGGGGACATCAGTCGGGGAATGTGGATCGAAAATATTAAAAGGAATTTGCCGAGAGAGACCCCTAAAATGTCGACTATCCCAGTTCTTTTTTTCGCTCGCCAGTAATATTTTCGGTCGATGGGGGGCTAATGGTAGGGGACGTGGAGCCAAGTGGCTTGTGAATCGTAAGAATATGCAAGTCCAACGTCTTTTTTTTAAAAGGAATTCTAGGTCATTGTCCACCGAGTTAGTAGGTGAGACAACGGGTGACATGGGCAAAATAGGTCGGTCTATGGATGACTATATAGGATGTGTGGTGGTATGAGGATTACATGTAGGGATATATGAAGTATGAGATGTGGAGGGTACATCATGAGGTGTCATAAGGGCTGGTATAGTAAGTGGAGGGTGCGAGTCGGGGCAAGTAAGGAGAGGGATCCTATCCAAGAGGGATGGGGAGGTATCCCATGGGTGCCAGAATCATCTGAAGTCCATGAGGAAGTTTGAACCAGTATAGGAGTGGACTCAGCACAAATCGAAGGATGAAAATTAGTGGCTGGGAAAAGAAGGTTGTAATGAGGAGTACCTGTTGTGTTCATTGCGTCATTCGAAGGATGAAAATCGGTGGCTGGGAAAAGAAGGTTGTAATGAGGAGTACATGTTTTGTTCATTGCGTCATCCGAATGATGTGTCATTCCACTGCTAGTCATCCGAATACCTGGTAGACTGTCAGCCTTTCCCTTTACATCAGAAAATTGTCGCCTATGTGCCATGCGACGAGGTTTGATAATGTTAAAAGAAAAAAATTATTCGGGACACACCCGGATTTTGTTGAACAACTGCAATTTAACTACGCTTTCGGAATCATTGGGCTCTCCAGAAATTTGCTCTTTGATGGTTCGAAACTATAAAATTACAGAGCTGCCAAGAAGACTAGTGGGCGGTATGAGCTCTCTTACGGTTCTATATTTGAGTTTCACACTACTCTCATCATTACCAAATAGTGTTGATCGTTTGAAACCGTTGGTATTCCTGAACCTAACAGAGGTGCCCATTACCACGTTGCCTCCATTTTTCACAAATCTTGTAAATCTCCAAATCCTCTATTTGGACGGAACTAAAATCATGAAATTTCCATATGATATTCACAAGTTCATATCTCTGAAAATCTTATCGCTCGAGTCGTGTCTAAATTTTTTGTATCTTCCTTGTGGTATATCACGCCTTGCGTCACTGTAGTACTTCTTTTGCTCCTTTAGCTGGACAGAACATCCTACAAACCATGGGTGCAAAAGAGTGGCTTCAATTAATGATTTGGGCAAACTAAGGCAAGTCAAAGGATTATATTTAAGCAATAACGGACAAGTAATTAGTGAAGGGACCTTGGGGAATCTTGCTAACATAGAGACACTTGAATTGAAGCTCACAACGATGACATGTTTACCCCATGACATCACCAATATGGCAACATTGAGAAAATTCTCTTTAACCTGCTCTAATGTGGTTGAAATGGGGAGTAACTTTTGCCAATTTCAATATCTGACTCGTCTAAGACTTAATAGTTGTTCCAATTTAGAGGAAGTCCCTCACTTGCATGACTTAAAGAGCCTAAGGCAACTAGATATATTAAATTGTTTTAAGATTAAGACAATTCCCAAGGAATTTGGTGGGAGGGGATCATTTCCTTTGTTGGAAATATTTTTATTGGTTTGGTTGGGTTGTGTAGATTAAAAAAGTGGCCAATGTTAGAAGAGGGTACAATGCTTTCATTGAAAGCGTTGATAGTGATGAATTGTGAAGTGTTAGAAGGGTTGACAGTGATGAATTGTGAAGTGTTAGAAGGGTTGCCAAAAAGTTATTTAGATCTAGTAAAACTTCAAAAAAATAAGAGTGTATGGTTGTCCAATGGTATGGGAGAATCTAGAGAAAATGAAAAAAACCAATACCAATATTGAAGTGGTAGCACAATCTAGAGAAGACATAGTAGTTGTCCAAAGCCATTATTAGGTTAGGAGTTTATGAGAGGTTTTATGATAAATTTTGGTGGAATGAAGTTTGTCTCTTTCTTCATGAAATAGATTTAAGAATATAAAGTTTTGTTAATATAAAGTGTTACCTGCTTAGGATTGTTATTTATATTATTGTTGTTGTGTAGTTTTTTTCTCTTTAAATAAGAGTTGAAACATGCTTCCTAAATTTATTTGATTGAAGTGGACTTTCTAATAAAATACTCCATAGAGGGGGATAATTATTTTTTAGTAAATTTGAAATGAAATTTTTATATTTTATTTTAAAGTTTAAATTGTTTTTACATGATTAGGATTAGTTATTTAACATTGTAATTTTAAAAACAATTGAAATCAGATTAAATATTAATATTAATATAAATATTTTTAACATTAATATTATTATCAAATTTCTTAATATTTATCAACCATGGTCAATAAATCTACTATTGTCATTAATCAAAGTCAATCAATTGGTGTATGAAAAAATGTAGATCAATATACACTAACCACATTAATAAATATGATTGTGCTAGTGATAAAATACTTAATAATAGTGACTCAAAATAATGTAAACTAATATAAGCTATAAATTGTTCTAGTAGTAAAATACTTGATAAATGGTGATAATTATGTTCTAATAAATACTTGTGATAATTATGTTCTAATACATACTTGAGAAATGGTGATAATTATGTTTTAATAAACCATTTAAAATTTAAATAAAATTTTCTTATTTTATTTTAAAGCTTTTATAGGTTACATTTCTTATATCTTTAAATTTATGTAAAATGAATTTTGATTTTTTTTTCTAAATTTTAAATTGTTATATATTTAAAATAAAATTGAATTGTTATATATATTTGATATATATGAATATCTCTCTTATATTATATAACTTCATTAATATATATTATTTACTTATTCTTTTATGGGGATAGGTAACATTCAATTTTTTTTAGGAAAGATATCAAATTTTGATAGGGGAAGTGAGATTTTGAGTTAAACAATAAAAACATATTTGTAAAAAAATTTAATTACAAAAATAATTGCAAATAAACAAGATAACAAAATAATAAAATACACATTTTGACATAATGTTTTATGTAACAAAATCTTTCTTTGTAAAGGAAACATTCATGACGGAATGATATTCAAATGAAATTTACAACAGTCAAATCACAGACATATATTATCTAGTCATTCGAGACTCCCTTTTTATTTATGTTTTTTTAATTTCCTTTAGCTAAATAAATAGCAACCTGTCAGATCTCCTAAATTTACAAACACAAGTTTAAAACATGTAGATAAAAAATTATTTACCTCAAACAAAAATTGAATTGTTTATTTTGTGTGGCTTTTATATAAAGAAATACCATGAGTAGTTGAAGAGTATCGAAATTTCTGTAAAACACGTACCATGGAAAGAGCCAACGCCAACTAGAAAGACTTTTGGTTGTATAATGCAAAAGACGTTGTAAGGCTGGTACAAGTGGTACGAAGACAAAGAGCCAAAGCTAGCTGGAAAGTTTGGAAAACAGCGTTATAACTAAATTGAATATATCAGTAATCACTTTTTTAATACTAATATTACTTTAGAGTCATGAAGGTTAATTAAGTTATACATATTTGATTTGCTTTCTTATTTTTTTTATATTAAATTAATTTAAATTAAATTAACATAAATAATTATAGATTTTTAAATTTATTTATATTTTTCAATATTTTTAATTAAAATAATTTTTAAAATTTTTAATTCTTATCATATCAAAATAATTTTATAGATTATAACCTATCACAAGTATATTAATAAATGTGGTTGATATATGTTGATACGTATTAGTTGATATGGATTTAATCTTAATGTTATTACATAAAAATCATGTATAATTAGATAGATCGAAATACACCATAAAGTATTAATTTTACTATAGTAAAATTACTTTCACCATAGGAAATAATTTAGTAAACTATTTTTATTAAATAATTTTTGATTAAAATTAAAAAACCTCATGAGAATAATTGAATAAATCATTATTTATTTCATTTTCTCTAGGAATAATTATTAAATCATTATTTGATAGTTGTTCCTAGTCACATTTGACTAAATCTCCTAGGAATATTTAAATAATCACTATTTATTTATTATTCCTTAATTTTATTTTTGGAATAATTGTTAAATCACTATTTAATAATTATTTCAATTACACATTTTTCTTAATCCTTGAGAAATAATTAATAACACATTTTATTTGTTGATTATTTATAAATAAAGACATTTGACCATTTAGAATATTTTTTCCCTCTCTAAAAAATATAATAAAGTATTCCTAATGGTTAGATCTTGAATTGGTCAATATTATTTTATTATTTTCTATTTTTGAGATCAACCCAATACTTTGTTATAAATAAGAGGGTTTTTCATTCATTATTCACTATGATCATTATCATCGTCACCATTATTGCCTCCTCACATCTGAGCTCCCACTTGAGTTCCATTCTTTATTTTGTGTTTTTCACACATTGGGAGAGAGAATAGATCACTAAAGCACAAGGACATCAAAGGACCCATTCTAGAGAGGGGGATATGCAGACCCTTGTTGTAGATGGCATTTACCTAGTGTTTTAATAAAATATTATTCATATACAAGTCTGATTCTATTATGTTATTACATCAGATATTTCTTGTTGTTTTCTCTTTTGGATCACATGCAATCTTTTTACTGAAGGGTTTTCTCATTTTATTATTGCATATTGAAGTGTAAACAACCACATATTGTTGTTAGGATCACTTGTCACCAGTTATTTAATTGAATTATTTTTGGTACACAAGCAAAGAATTTTCATACTAAAAAATGGCGACTCCACTGGGCCTTTTAACTACATTTGTCGACAACTAATGGAAACTCCATTGATGTAGTAATTCAGATCCTTGGTGACTATCATTTAAGTGGTTCTTAGTATTTTCTTCGGCTATTTTTAGCCTCTCAATTTCTATTTTTAACCCTCCTTTTCTTTTTGGTCATTTTTTTTGTTTTTGTTGGTTTCCCACATCTTTCGCAGGTTCCAGGTACCAACCAAGCAAGAGACGACAAAATCTGGGTGAGATTTGTTGACTGAGACTCCCGGGAGAAAAACACACTCTTTGGCCCCATACCTAAAGTCTAGAACACACTTTTTGGTCAATTTTCTGCATTCCAATGCTCTTTCCAGGTCAAAAACTGTGTTTTGCACTTTTTAATAAAAAAATCATAATTTTTTTTTTCTTCAGATTTGTCAATTGTGTTGTGTGTGTACTTGGAAAAGTTACTGTTATTTCCAGAGTGACCCCTAGGTATGTATTCTGTTAGAAATTTCTCATTAAGAAAGAAAAAAACCCCTAGGGTTTAGAGTACATTTCCATCATTTAGATGCAGTTTTGTTGAGTTGAGGAGTCTAGGGTACAATGCTTTCAACTTATGATTTCTAGGGATTTTCCCATTATTTTACATCCCTATTGGACAGGTTTATTCACCATTTTACTCCCTTTAGATTTTGGGTTTTTCCTTTCCCCCAGATGATCCCCTTGAGTAGGTTTTGGAGCTTCTTGCCTATCATTTTCAACATTTTTCACTTCTTATTTTTGTCTTTTGTCTACACCATTTGTAGCAGATTAATGCCTTTAGATCCTAGTCCCTTAGACATTATATTTTTTGGTCATTTATGTGTCTTTGAGCAGCTTGTTTTCCTTCTCTTTCTTAAATGCTTAATAACCTGTTTGGGTGGGGTTTTTTGTGCTTTTTTTATTGTTTATTTTTCTGTACATTTTCAACATTATTTACAGTATTTCAACACTTTATTTTCAGTAGCACATGGAATAATAAAACACGCTTAATTAATTCATCCATTTGACGCATCATTTTCACACACTCACACCCTAAGTGAATGTGAGCTTGGTTAACACCACCAAGCCAAGACTTGAAACACTACACCTTAATAATTCAACAAACATAGATTAAGCCCACTTGGGCACTAGGGCCAAACAATCTGTGTAGTTTAGGTGTAGGATCGGTAGGCCAAGCTTCCAATAACACCCATCGATCACTTACATTGAGACATAAAATTTGGCATATTAGGGAGGTTAAAATCCTTCACCATCCCATGGTCCAAAGCTGGAGTGCATTAGAAACCCGATTCAGAGGGGGTTAGGCCACAATTAGGCTAGGTCATTGTGCGAGAGGTTCTCCTCAGGGCTACAGAGAATCTCGTGCGGTGGTTGATCACCAAGAAGCTCAAGACTCGACCACCCCCATGGGATGAAGGTAACCGTAGTGACCAGTCTTAGGAAAAAACCCTATAGGACTAGTTGTGGGCAGCAGTGGGTTCTCTACCCCACCTTTCTCTAGACAACTATACTTGCAAGGATCAGATTCTGTCAAGTAAGAAGTCTTCTGGAAGGTCATCTAAAACAGTAGATTTAGGAATTGTTTGAGGATTTAGATCACCTATAGGCTAGAGATCATTTTTTTTTGATAGGATGTGTTTGCTTGAATTAGAGCAACATATTAATATAGTTAGTTTACACTTGGCACCATTGCACCAGGTGTTTGCTTGTTGTTTGTTGCTCTTTTTCTCCTATCATCCCCTTTTAGTTTGTTGATCCATCTTTGTCTTGACATCAATGCACTCCCTAGGCATTTGTTGCAGAGACTTTGTGGCCTTCGCCCTAAGTTTCTTTTAGGACATCTTACTCCTCCCCTTCAAGTTAGAGGTCATCCTCCTAGTCCTCCATTGAGTCCTCATTTTGACTTTGGTTCAGTTTATTCTTCTAGTTCTTCCTTTCATTTTGCATCATCCCAACCCCGTATTGGCACCATGTCAGGCACCAACATGGGTGCGGGAAACCTAGGTGGTAACCTCAGTAACCCATAAGAAAAACCTCTACCGATATGGTCACTCCTACTCCATTTCTTCCTTTCATGATTGGTTTGAGCCTCCTTGATTTGATCCAACTCATCAATGACCCGTTTCTTCATGGCCCCAGTTGGCTCGCTATGCCTACCAAGCTTCCTTCCGATACCCAAGTTTGAAGGTAATCCTAGAGAAGACCCCACAAACCATGTTTTTTCATTTCATATGTGGTGTTCATCCAATTCCATCATTGAAGACTCCATTCATCTTTGTTTGTTCCAATGCACCCTTACTGGAGTTACTGGTAAGTGGTACGCTAACCAACCGAATGCCTCACATTCCACCTCCGGGACTCTAGCCAAACCTTTTCTATCATACTTCTTATTACCCCTCCGTTATGACAATAGTACTGAACTTTTGACTTCTTTTCATCAAACTTCTGCCACACACCTATCTGACCATGTTCAAGAATGGCATAAAAGGAAGAACATATGTAAAGCTCCCGGATTCAAAGATTGTGTCTACATGGATTGGTTGCTTAGATCACTTTTGGCCCCCTTTGGTAAATATGTCACCTCCCACTTCCCCTAGTCTGAGGAAGATGCACTCCAAGTAGCTTTGAATTATGACCTAATTTATGCACAATCATGATATGTTTATACTGTCATTCTCGATCTGCCTCAACCTAACGCTACAAATGTGTCGGGGGAATCTCATATTGTCGATGGTATTATTGGATCTATTTCACACTCTTAACCTCCACCATACACTCCACCTATGATGAGTTATGGTCAACCCCAGGGGGGTACCCGTTCCTCTTACACCTATCCCCCTCCCAATACTTCTCATGGCAATGCCTATCCAGGTCCCAGCATGTCATACACATATCCCCATCCACAATAGTCGATTCTAGGGAAAGATCTTACTCCACCTGTTTATCCTAATTTTTCTCCCTCTCCTTACTATCTGTATACACCACCTAGTTCTCTAGCCCCTCTAGCACAAGTGCCCCAGTCCCCCATACTTCCACCCCCCCCATGCCTCCACCTTTGCCACAACATCAACCTCCTCCTCAAGGTTAAGTGTATGTAGAGAAGAGCACAACCAATCCTCCCAACCCCAAGAAACAAAACAAGTGGAAAGGTAACCAGAACTAGCCATCTCAAAGTAGTCAAGGTAATTAGGGTCCACCACTTAATACCCCTCAGGGAAACCAAGATAACCTTGCAACCCAACAACAGGGAGAAAATCCCAAGTAAAACAAGGCTCTTCGTACAAATAAACCTTGTGCTTATTGTGGTGTATTTGGCCATTATACTCATGAGTTTTCCCTTTTACCTCAAATGCACCAAGTATGGGAAGATCAAGGAGCTACTTCTCGAGGACCTCATCCCATTGCTCTCCACCTCCTCCTCCTCTTTGTAGAAATTTCTCTATAGATCAGCTAGCTCTGATACCATGTAGAAATGCTGCAAATTCTCTACAAATCTCTCTCTGAGACCATGTAGAAAATTTGCGTGTAGATTAACCCGATAATGCAATGTAACCAGAGAAAAATACTATAGCCTACTTCTACTATCAATTTGCAGAAGCTTAAAGATTGAGCAAGATCAAGCTGAACACATATAACCAAAAGAAGAAGAATCAATGCAAAATACACATGAAAATACTTTGGGGAAAGCCTCAGCTAAAAACCCCACTATCTATATTATCATAGAAGGTGGAAATACATCAGAATTATACAAAGCCTTAGCTCTCATAGCTAGCCATCTCTCAGTACAGTCCTCCTAGATGCTCACAGGAAATCAAAGCTTCTCACAAGCTTTCTCCTCTACCCTCCGAGCTCCTATTTCCTTGCGCAGTACCTCTAGGATGATTCTCCTTCACCCAATGGAACACTGCTCTCACACACTACTCTAACACACTATTAGAACTATGCAATCCTCAAGGAATCTTACCTTGACTGCATGCATGATTTTCCTTTATAGGAGAAACATGTAACTAATAGTACACTATCTTTGACTTTAATCTCAATTGGGTCTTTATCAAAATAGACATGCATGATTTTCTGATGAGGAAATCTTCAGTTATCTGGAGTACACTAGTTGAGTGCACGCACGCATCAACTGACTGATAACTCACAATTAGTTCCTCAAAAAGTTTGGAACTAATTTAACTGGACTTAACTCAGTAAACTGAGCTAACTAATTACAACTCAAATATAACTCAATCTTATCTCCTTAATTAAGGGATAATTTCCTTAATTTAAGGGATAACTGTTGCATGACTACAGAAAGACTTCTAACTTAAATTTCTCCAACTAATTAATCCATAATGAATTAATTAATTATTTCCAAGCAGTTGGTAAGACTAAATTCGAATTTAATTCACAATTTTAATTCAAGGACAAATTAAAATTGGAATATTCTAGATTCTATTTTTATCATTTCTTGTTGCTATATTCAACACTCTTGCTTCATCTCCACCGACTGTGCTTGGCAATCATTTTTCTCATCAAGGATATATTGTTGCTCAACCTACATAAGGTCATGTATCTGCCTAACCTTCACAATCTGGTCGTAATGATTAGCAGATCCTTATGATGAATTATGATGAAGTTGATACCCACAAAGTAAACCTTCAGACTTGCTCACACCAATATGATAAGCCTTTTGTAAAGTTAGCAATTGATTCCCAACCTCAAGTTTGCACTGAGCCTCTATCAACATCAAATGGTACCTTATAGATCCCTCCACCTAAGGTAGAGGTTGTCTCTAATATCCCATACATATAGCATAATTGATGACTTGGTGTAGTCTCTTGTTGCCATGTCAATGATGGAAGTCCTCTAGATGTGCCCATCTCAACGAAAAGATTTACTATATGCCTTGGGTGTTGTGGATCCTTTCGACAATTGTATTATTGTCTTTGGTGTTGAGAAAGCAGAACATGCCACCCTTCCTTAATCCATTTCCTTTCAAATACCAGTTGCTATAAGAAATTCGACTCTTCAACGATGTATCATAGATGAAAGAACCTCAACATGTGTGATGGATGCTAGTTTTTGGAAGAAACTTGGTTCACCTGACATGTCCCCATCCACCATCGCTCTCTGTGCTTAGGATGGTCATCCCTCATAGCCCCTCGACTTATATCCCAACTGTCCAATTAATGTTGTTGGTAAGACAGTCTCCCTTGACATTGAGTTCATTGATGCCCCATTAGATTATAACATCCTCTTTGGTCATAGTTACACCTATGCCATGTCCACTGTCGCATATGAAATATTTCGTAAGATGTGATTTCCTCATAATGTAAATATCGTCACTATCGATCAATTGACTTACTATGATCCTAAGTCTCAAAATTCCCCTCAGTCCACTATCTCATCGATAACTAAAGTTATGACTATCTCGTCCCTAAAAAATGTTTCACCTGGAGTCTACAAAGATTACACATTGCTTTGGTGCCTATTATGGTCCACCACCTACCCGCTCAGAGCCTAGCTCTTCTAGTGTTTGCATACTTCAAGTGTCCTGAGCTTCCCATAAGCAGTATGGTATGCCGTCACATCAGCCTTCAACTCCGAAACCTGTTGCTCCCAACTCAACCCAACCTTCAAGTATTATTCCTCAAGGTCCTTTTCCTTGTACTGGTTTCTCTCCTAGTCTTTTCCAACATAGAACCATTCCCCTCGGTCTTAACCATCCAGGAGAAGTTCCCCCAGGTCATTACCCTTCTGGTAAGATACCCTTCTTATTCCCACCACTAGGAATATTTTCTGCACCTGTCATGGTTACATTGAGTTTACCTAACATCACCTTAGGGATCCTAGTCTGGTATATTGATCCTCTTGCAAAAACTCCTCTTGGTTAACTCAAACCTTATACTACTTTGACCCTAATTTAACCCATTGTTCCTATCCATTCCTTTTCTTTAGTTTCACAACAACCTTAATAGGAAGCCAATCCTATTATGAAAGAATCTGGTGAGGGGGGAAAACCCCAGAAAAATGGAACTAAAGACAAGGCACCCCGACCAACTCCAACTCCTCCTAAATCGCCAGAGCCTACTCCTCCATGCTCTTTATGTAGTGTTGTTGGTGATGCCACCAATAATTGTCCTGAGCTCCTCCATATGAACAATGTGGTCTTTGATACCTTTCCTGACTCTAACATTTCTGAGCTCCATGTCACCTTACCCAAGTCAGCCAAGAAGAACAAATCCTTACGCATGAATCACCCTTGTGCTTTATGTGATAACTATGGCCATTATTCTCATCACTATCCCTGTCTCAAATACTTTCATAATACACTTCAAGTGCTTCACATTTTAGATGCTGCTTGTAGTGAGTCCATATCCCCTGTACTTGTGGGTTCTGGTTCCACTATTGTACTAGAACAAGAGTTCTCTCAACCACCCATCATGTTCCCTCCTCCCGATGTCGAGATGATTGATAGTACCAACCCAATTCTTCTACCTATTGGTATCCATGTGATTGATCTATTTGGACTCTCTTGATGTTTCCTATTGTGATTCTATCGAACCTTCTTCTATGCACACTTTGGTCTCAACATTGGTGGATGTCACATCTACTAATCATCTGTCTCCCCTTTTTGATGATGCGCATGTGAACCTTATCTCTCATGAAGATGCCTTAGGTAGCTCCTCTTCATCATGTGGTCTCTCTTCCTCCCATCCTCCCATATGCCATTCTGATGAAGACATCATGGAAGCCATGACCACCCTTGATTATCCTTGGGATGATATGCAACATCGTGTGTACTTCCTTCCACAACAAACCCATGAGAAATATGTTGTGGAGTCCAAATACTTCACCCACTATGAGGTCAATTGGTTCAATAACCCCTTACTATGAACCCATGAATTGAAACCACATCCACCTTGTCACTATTACATTATTACACAATGTTTGGGTAAGGAGATATCCACTTTTTAGAGTCTAGGAGAAGAAATTCCCCCAACCCTCCTAGTGCATCTGATAGTGTCACCTCTAGTATCATTATTCTTCCCCATTTATAAGAACTTCTAGAGTCTGATATCACTTCAGATCACTCTAGGAATGATCTACTTAATCATTCCCCCATATTATACCAACAACCCAGTCCCTTAGACATTGTTGTTGGTAAAGCTCTGTGTCGTTTAACTGAGCATTAGTTCATTATATCCAAAGCCACTCTTTGGTATACTGACACCATGTATGCAAACCTAGAAATTCAGTCCATTTGATTCATATATGTAATACCAAGCAATATTGCTAATCCATCATTTCCCTTCTCATATTGAATCCATTAATTCTTCATGAAAGAAGACACCCATAACATAAAGAAATGGAGAACCACATCATTATGATGTGTTTGGAATCCACTACTCTAAATACATATGGTATGCCCATAACATGTTACATCCATCCATACAAAATTAGGGGGCATATATGCCCCTACATCTACTCATCATCATCTAGAGGATCTTATGCTAGTATGATCATATAACCCTTATTTGAGCACTTGGAACACAATGACATTCCACAAACTCCTCCTATTGTGGGCATCATTCCCACCTTTACATACCTGATCACTCCCTTCCATCATCATATGATGGGGGGAAATATCTCATGCCTGGGGTCATGATGGCCCTTGGCCACCTTCTCACATGATTAACATAAGTCTTGGCCTAGACCCCAACAATCTAGGTATGGTTTATTGTCCTTTCATTCCTTGTATAGTTTGTCCTATTGGCCTCTCTGATGAGCCATATACACATCACATATCATTGATGATTCATACCATACATTGAAACATTATACTATATGTGATGCCACACTTACCACTCAGTCCCATGTTTGACTTGGTGGGCGGGGGTGATCCTAGACCTTCTCTAGTAGTTCATTCCCATGTTCCTCTTTCCTTAATTTTTCACCAGGAACCATCCTTCCAAGAAGCATTAAGGCCATTTTTAGATAAGGCCACCTACCTCCAACTCCCAGATCCATATTCTAACAGTCAGTTTGTCTACTACAATCTCCAAAAGATTTAGGGCCTTCTCCTCCTCTCCAAATTATCCAACAACTCATTATTCAAATGAATTGAATTTGGGGGAAAGAAGGCCTTTTATAGGGAAAACCCTTTTTTTCATCACCCATTATGACCAAATCGTAGCTCTGTTTGACGAACTATCAACACCATTGGAAATATAGCACTGATTCCTCTAATGGGCCTCCCTTTTCTTTTAGTAATCTGACACTTCAACGAGAACCCATTTTTCCCATGAGGTCTCACCTTGTTGCTTATTAAAACCTAATTTGTTCATTTGAGCCACTCGTACTCTAGTACCACTTTACCTTTGCAATGGTTGACTCACATTTCGATTTTCATCATGAGATGTTCTTATGGTCCCCTCATGGCCTCCCCCATATGGCAGCATCATTGAGTCACCCTTGTTCAAAGCATTAAAGATGAGTCACCCTTGTATCTATGGAGTCTATTCTAAGTCCCCTTGAATCTAGTTACAATGTTTCGTACATATTTGTGTTGCATTCATCCCATCAAACTCATATTTGGTTTCCAGCTACACTACTCCATCTTTGAAAAGCCCCCTTCTGAATAATTGGTGTCCCCTTTGGAATCGAGTCAGTCACTCCTAGGTCATCCATGCATATCATTCTATGACAAGGGATGTCGTTAGTCCATCTATCATCTTGTTTCTTTCCATCATCATCCTTGGTTTCATTCTATTTGTCACTTTACTATGATCCCCCGTGCCTTTGTTGAGGATTCCTCATTGCCTTAACTCTGGCTAGCCCTCTTCTATCGAATTCAACACATTTATTCCAGAAGTGTGTTCTACAGGGTGGTGTACCTTGGTTCTAGATTTCATCTTTGTTCGGTGTCTTCGATCAAGTGAAGGGAATCATGATTGCCCTTTGACATGGTCATTTCTCATGTGCTTGACCCAAACTCATTATCGCACGATTGAGAATCATACACTTGATGGTCTAGTGATCCAACAGATTGCACTAGTGTTTCTTAGGTGTGTGTGTGTGAGATGTTTCAGACGTCATGAGGGGTGGCCCTTCAGAGAGCCCCCCACATGCCTTGATGTCAGCAGATTATGATCCAGCCTCAGATACAGTTCCACATATTTGATGAGTTCATTTTCAACCACTTGCATTGCCCACAACATGCATGTCTCCTTCAGATGCTCCATTCAGGTCTTCAAAACACTTTCCTATTCAACAAGGCTTCTTAAGTTGTGATCCCCCATCACCATGTCATCTCTAGGGGCTTTATATCTCCTGTACTAAGATGTTATTGTATTCAGTCTTGACCTATGTTTTTCCAAACACATTATGTATATGGGACTCATTGTATCATTGTACTACATTTAGGACCATTGATGCCAACATATCATGTATCATGTACTTTGTACTTCAATCCCACATTGTTGGGCTCACCATTATTATTTGTACTTAGTTATCTCAGTGGGTATGGGTATGCCTCTCCCGCCTCATTTGTGATCATGTACTCCAAAATAAAGAGGAGACTTCTATCAAATTAGTAGGTCTTGTCCCCTCCATTCCTCTAGCCTTTCTTGCATTACTTTAGTTGTCTCTCTCTCTTTCTCTTCGACTCCCCTTTGGTGTCTTCTATGTTAGAGCCTAGATCAACCTCAGGCTGAAGAGAGGCAATCTTAGGATAACCACAAACTACTCTTAACCTGGTAGCTAGCCCTACCAGGTCAGGACAGGGCTCTCTCCTTGTCAATCTCAGTGGAGGTGACTGAAATAAGAATATATTTTAGGCTAGGTATAGTAGCTCCAGGGTTTTTGTTTGATTTTGAAGGTTTGGTTGTTGGATCAAATGGAGTAGGCAACTTAGGTTCAGGAAATCAAATCAGGGATGCAGACATGTTCCGTGGGGCGAGATAGATAAGTGTTTATACACTAGTAATCAAGTGAGATGGTTGGTTTAAGACTACTAAGGGTCTGAGGAGGGCATGTAGAGACCATGAATCCTCTTTAAGCTACTAAAAACATTAAGAACTAAATGCATTCCCAAGGCAAAGCACTGTTATCAATGTATTTTTCCTATTTCTCTTAATTCATTTAGTTAAGAAGAATGGAAAAGGTTTTGAAACATATAACACATAAGAATAACTTATTACAGAAGAAGAAATAATACAAAAACACAGTATCACAAGAATCCCACAAAAATAGCTGCAATACCTAGTTTTATTCCTTGCCAATTTGCTGATACAAGTATACAATGTGTGCACCACTTCCAAAACTGTCCAACCTTGACAAATGACTAAGAAAGTACATAATATAGGCAAGAAAACCACCTGAGCTAGCCATCAGGGGTTGAATCCAAGAGATCAGGCGATGTTTCAACCACATCTAAACTAGGAACAAGAAAATAGGCAGTGGAACAACTTGCCTCTAAAACCAAGGAAACTGATACATTCACTTCCAAACCACTTGTATGTTGGGTCCCTATAATACTAGTGATTACCCCATTACAATTGTAGTTGTACCCCTTATTAATATTTTTGTGCCCCTATTCTCCTCATATTGTTATTACTATGCCCCATAGAATCCCTCTATTATTATTTTTGTGGCTTTATATTATTATTGTTAGGTCGGTTGGGTTATATTATGACTCCTTAGACTCCTATATATAGAAATGAGGTTTTGTCATTTGTATCATCGAAGAATTTTTCATTTATGTAATGTAAAGGAGGTTTCCCCCTCAAAGAGGCTGAATTTTAAGGTGTTGATCTATATTTTCTATCTTTTTCTTGAGCTGGTTTCATAACATTTGGTATCAAAGCTTTGGATTCTAGGGTTTCGCTGCTCCAAACATGTCATCGTGGAATTTTCGGTATAACTTTTTTTTCTGCGACATTTCAAAAGCTAAAAACAAAACCCATTTTAGAAGACGTCACGTTGAAGCTCGGGCCCAAATTTCAGAGCTTTTCGCACTATAGTTACGAACATATGATTTGAGGAAGTTGGTCTTTTTGTAGACTCCTGAATTACATTCCAAACAGGTGACCTGGGGAAAATCGTCATAAATTTCTCTTTGAGCGTCGTATTGAAATTTCGTAAGAAGATACAGAAAGAGGATGGAATGTAGTTTCTTGTATATATTTGTTAGAGCCAACGGTCAAAACAGTGAATCGTGGCAGGTCGTACAAGTTCGCTCTATTGAACTAGTCTATAATTAGGTCACTGTGGGAGATTTCACATAACTCTTCCTTGGAGAATCCAATTTGGATCAGACTAGTGGCATTGGAAATAGGACATATAGGGATATTGTAGGTCATAATTTCAGAACTGGATGATTTGAATTTACAGAGATACATCAGAGGCAATATCGAGCTCGTACAAAGTGAAAAACGGTGTGTAGATTCTTTTAAATTTTTGCTTAAGATTGGTTTGAAAATTTATTTTGAAGGAATTCAAAGGGAATAGTAGAGCATTATTATCAATAATTGATTTCCCAAGGAAAGAAAATGAAAACACCTAGTAAGGAACCTGAAATCTCTAGCATGACTCATGAAGAAGAGGAAGAAATTTTACATGATATATCAAAAATACAAGAACAAGTGCAACAAATGTCACTCTCACAAAAGCTAACAGAAGCTAAGATAAATGGTGTGGAATCTAAGATAAAGGGCATGGAAGCTAAGATGGATGACTTGAAGATAGATTTGAAGACATCTTTGAAGAGAGACATCGCAGATTTGAAGACAGATTTGATAAAGTTTCTACAAGAAATACTTACTAATGGTGAAAAGGTAGTAAAGGAAACTCATGATGCGAACAAAAGAAATGTTAATCATGATTTCATAGACTCTAATGTGGGATCTAAGACCCACCATATTCCAAAAACAGGTATGAGGAAGTTTGATGGAAAGGATCCCACAACATGGATATTACATATGGAGCAATTTTTCGATCTCAATAATGTGCAAAACACACAAAAGGTACATATTGCAACTTTATATTTGGAACCAAATCAGTTTGTATGGTATCAATGGCTTTGCTCTCGTAAACAATTATCACTTGGGCAATTTTTACGGAAGAATTGATGGCACATTATGAGGATACAAAAAGAAACACTTTTTTTAGCCAATTGATAAGTCTCAAACAAAAGGGTTCAATAATGGAGCACATTGAGGAGTTCCAAAAATTGAACATAAGGGTAAAAAATATTCTAGAGGAGCAGAGGATTGATGTGTTCATAGGGACTTCAAAGGATAATATCCAACATGATGTTCGCCTTTGGGAACCTGATTCATTAGAGAAGGCATTCAGGTTAGCAAGAAAAATGAAAGCAAAATTATGGCAACCAAGAAGCATACCACTCACAACTATAAAGATGGAAGTGTTGTCCCTAGTCTTCC
>APFE030251542.1:24288-64927 GCA_000404065.3 Pinus taeda
TCCACAACCTATAAGGTTGACACCACAACAATTGGAAGAAAAAAGAGAAAAAGGGCTTTGTTATAGTTGTGATAGCAAATACACTAAAGGCCATAAGTGTGCTGAAAAGAAATTATTCTACATAGAATGAAACAACAGACAGATTAACATCGTAGTGAAAGAAGTTTCGATGTAGGTGATTGGGTATTCCTACAGCTACAAACATATAAAAAATTCCCCTCAAGCAAGCTAAGAAGGATAATAAATTATCACCAAAGTATTATGGTCCGTACAAGGTGTTGCAAAAGATTGGTACGAAGGCATACAAATTGGAGCTTCCTGCAGCTTCTCGAGTGCACCCAGTTTTCCATGTTTCATGTTTAAAGAAGGTTATAGGCGACAAGCTCTCAGTTAAAATAATATTGCCAGAACTTGACGAGGAAGGAAAAATTATATTGGAACCAAAAGCAGTCACAGAAACAAGAAATCGACAACTACGAAATCGATCAATTTCGGAGTATCTTATCAAGTGGAAGAACTTATCCGTTGAAGATTCCACATGGGAGAATGAGAATTTTATATAGAAGCATCCAAAAGTACTCAAGCGTTGAGGACTACACTTTTTTTGAAGGAGAGGGGCATGTTGGGTCCCTATAATACTAGTGATTACACCATTACTATTGTAGTTGTACCCCTTATTAATATTGTTGTGCCCCTATTGTCCCCATATTGTTATTATTGTGCCCCATGAAATCCCTCTATTGTTATTTTTGTGGCTTTATATTATTATTGTTAGATTGGCTCGGTTATATTATGACTCCTTAGACTCCTATATATAGAAAGGAGGTTTTTTCATTTGTATGATCGAAGAATTGTTCATTTATGTAATGTAAAGGAGGTTGCCCCCTCGAAGAGGCTGAATCTTAAGGCGTTGATCTATCTTTTCTAATTTTTTCCTTAGCTGGTTTCATAACATTATAACTGATGTATATTCCCCCTCAAGTCACCTTACATTCATATTTACATTGCATTACAACATTTACAATCATAAATTCACTAAGGATGAGAGAAAAAGTCAACTGGTAGTCAAACTAGAAAAATTTCGGAGTTCTGGGAAAAATTGGCAAAATCAGCTATATGCACAGCGCCACCAAATTTCTCATAGAATACTTGATTTTTCTCTCTTTTGCCCAATGACTGCTCCAAATTGCATTTTTTGCTCCACACTTCTAATTTTCAAAGTAAAATGATACATAACAATGAAATAACTTTATATACCTTCTCACTTTAATTTTTGTCTATTTAAAACCCACTTTTATAAAGTTTACAATGACTTCTTTCAAATGCTCTATTTTTATGCTTTGAAACTTGACCCTTTTCCCCTGGAAATGTGATGAAATGATGCTTTGATGTTTTTCTCTTGTAGTGGCAGAAATTGGTAAAATGACCAAGAACAACTGAATAGTACTTATTACATATAGGAACCATAAAATTACATCAAATTACATGGAAATAAAACACTAAAATACAAATGCTCTGTTTTACTTATTTAGCCTACAAAAAGGAAATTTATGATTTGTTGAACTTTATTTACCCCCTCATGTGTCTGCTGACATTTATTACTCTTTTGAAAGACCACGGTGAAAAACCCTAAGACCTGGTGAAACTAAAGTTTAAGACTGATTTTTATAAATGATGTGAATGGGAATGACAATGAATGATTGAAAAAATATGTGAAATAGGCCAACAAGTATATAACATGAGGGACAAGTGAAATGAATCCCTACCATCAGTTGATCCATGACCTAATGAAGTGTAGCTTATCAGAATGGGACACCTAATATGAAATGCAAAAGATAAATTTTGATCACTGATGGTCGTGTGAAAGCACTGACACTAACATCGTGGAAGTGTATCCTACAATGTATTTTGGTCACACGATTTTCTCCTAATACTCATACATCAGAGGGAATTCTGTTATCACCTAAAAATTGATCACCTAGTCATTTATAACTAGCTGGATCGAAATACACCATGTAGGATTAATTTTACCATATTAAAACCACTTATAACATGAGAAATAATTTAGTAAACCATTTTTATTAAATTAATTTTGATTAAAATTTAAAAACCCCATGAGAAATATTGAATAAATAATTATTTATTTAATTTTCTCTAGGAATAATTATTAAATCATTATTTGATAATCATTCCTTGTCACATCTGACTAAATCTCTTAAGAATAATGAAATTAATCACCCTTTATTTATTATTCCTTAATTCTATTTTTGGAATAATTATTAAATCACTATCTAATAATTATTTCAATTTCATGTGTTTCTTAATCCTCACAAAATAATTAATAAATCATTTATTTGTTAGCTATTTCTAAATAAAGATATTTGACCATTTTGAATATATTTTCCCTCTCCAAAAAATATAATAAATTATTCCTAACGATTAGATCTTGATTTGGTTAATATTATTTTATTATTTTCCATTTTCGAGATCAATCCAATACTTTGTTATAATAATATGGTTTTCCATTCATTCTTCACTATGATCATTATCATCATCACCATTATCGTTTTCTCACATCGGAGCTCCCACTTGAGTTCTATTATTTGTTTTGGGTTTTTTCACACATTAAGAGAGAGAATAGATTGCTGAGGTACAAGGACATCGAAGGACCCATCCCACAGAGGTGGAATTGTAGACCCTTGTTTTAGATCCCATTCACAAGGTGTTTTAATAAAATATTATTCATATACAAGTCTTATTCTATTGGGTTATTACATCAAATATTTCTTGTTGGTTTCTGTTTTGGATCGCATACAATCATTTTACTGTAGGGTTTTCTCATTTTATTACTGCATATTTGAAGCGTAAAGAACCACATATTGTTGTTAGGGTCACTTATCAGCAATGACTTAAGTAAATTATTTTTCGTACACACACACCAAGAATTTTCATACTGATAATTAATATTAAATATCAAATATATATATATATATTTATATAATAATATATATATAATATATATATAATATAATAAAATTATATTATAAAATATATTATCATTATAACCCAAAGAATAAATATAAATATAATAAGAATACAATAAGAATAATTATATTATAAATTATTATATCATTATAACCCAAGGATTATAGACCAACAAATAAATATATAAATATAATAATAAAACAATAATAATAATTATATTATAAAATATTATTATCATTATAACCCCATGGAATAAATATATAAATATAATAATAATAAGTATATTATAAATTATTGTATCATTATAAACCCAAGGGATTGATACTAAAAACCCAAGGGATAATATTAAACCCATGAATATGAACACTTAGATTAATAAATCCAAGGGATTGATATTATAAACCCAAAGGAATAATAAACACAAGGGAATAAGATGAAACCCTAGGAATATGAACCCTTAAATTAGTTAACCCAACGGGTTGGTCCTATAAAACCAACCAAATAATAAACCCAAGGGATTAATACTGAAACCCAAAAGGATTATGAACCTAAGGGAATATATTACAAACCAAAGGCATATAAACCCTAACATAAATATTATAAACCCTTAAATAAACATGGTTGACCATGGTAGACCAAGGATGATTTTCATATTGAGACAATCCTTGTCACAATACGACGTTGGACCATGGTTAACCATGCTTTGCCATGATTGAATTTTATATCAAGACAATCTTTTTCATAATGTGGCAATAGACGAAGGTCGACCATTCTTTACCATGATTGAATTTTATATCAAGACAATATTTTTCATAATGCAGCGGTAAACCAAGTTTGACCATGGTTGTTTTTCATATTGAGACAATCTTTGTTAGAATGCGACATTGAACCATGGTTGACAATTATTGACCTTGATTATATTATAAGCCCAAGGGATAATAAACCCATGGGAACAATACTAAAAAAACCAAGGTATTATAAACTCAAGTGAATAATATTAAACCTAAGGGAATAATATTTAATGCTATGAATATGAACCCTTAGATTAATAGACCCAAGGAATTGATATTATAAATC
The DNA here is from genome assembly GCA_000404065.3 of Pinus taeda. Lineage (NCBI taxonomy): Eukaryota > Viridiplantae > Streptophyta > Pinopsida > Pinales > Pinaceae > Pinus > Pinus taeda. The sequence goes on from APFE030251542.1 coordinate 28,351, forward strand.
CAAGGGAATAATATTAAGACCTATGAATATGAACCCTTGGATTGAAAAACACAAGGGGTTGATATTATAAACGCAAGGGAATAATAAACTCAAGGGATTAATACTAAAACCCTAAGGGATTATGAATCCAAGGGAATAGTATTAAACCCTAGGAAAATGAACCCTTGGATTAATAAACCCAAGGGATATTATAACCTCAATGGAATAATAAACCCAAGGAATTATACTAAATCCCCAAGGTATTATGAACCCAATGGAATAATATTAAAGCCAATGGATTAATATTATAAACCCAACATATATAAACCCGAAGATAAATATTATGAACCCTAAAATAAACATGGTTGACCATGGTTGATTGTCATATTAAGGCAATATTTGTCACATTGCGATGTAGGATCATGCTTGACCTTGATTGATTTTCATATCAAGACAATAGTTGTCACAATGCGATGTTGGACCATGGTTGATTTTCATATTGAGACAATCTTTGTCACAATGCAACATTGGACCATGGTTGAACATGATTGGCAATGGTTAAACCCAATTGAATTTATAAACCACGGCTGACCATGGTTGACCATGATTTACCATGATTGATCATGGTTGACCATGATAGATATTATAAACACAAGGGAGTAATAAACCTTAGGACCAATACTAAAAAACCAAGGGATTATAAACCCAAGGGAATAACATAAACCCAAGGTATATAAAACTTAAGATAAATGTTATAAAACCTTAAATGCACATGTTTGACCATGCTTGATTTTCATATTGAGACAATCTTTGTCACAATCTGACATTCGATCATGCTCGGCCATAGTTGAACCCTTCAATCATTAATTTGAAGGGATTGATATTATATACCCAAGGGATTAATACTAAAACCCCAAGGGATTATGAACCCCAGGGATGAATATTATAAACCCAATGTATATAAACCCTAAGATAAATATTATAAACCCTAAAATAAACATGATTGACCATGGTTGATTTTCACATTGAGACAATCCTTGTCACAATGCAATGTAGGTTACTCGTGACCATGCTTGACCATGATTGGTTTTGATATCATCACAATATTTTCCACAATGCAATGTTGGACCATGGTAGACCATGGTTGATTTTCATATTGAGACAATCTTTGTCACAATGTGACATTGTACCATGGTTGACCACGTTTGATTTTGTAAAACATGGTTGACCATGGTTAACCATGATTGACCATGATTCATCATGGATGGCCATGATTGTTATTATAAACCCAAGGGAATAATATAAACCCAAGCTATATAAATCCTAGCATAAATATTATAAACCCTTAAATAAACCTAGTTGGCCATGATTGATTTTCATATTAAGACAATATTTGTCACAATGACAGACCATGGTTAAGCACGATTGAACGTCGAACTTGGTTGACAATTATTGACCATGGTCGACAATGATTGATATTATAAACCCAAGCGAATAATAAACCCAAGAAATCAATACTAAAATCCCAAAGGAGCAATATTATACCCAATCAAATAATATAAACCCAATATATATAAAAACCAAGATAAATATTATAGATCGTCTAATAAACATGCCTATCCATGTTTGGCCATGGTTGATTTTAATTTTGATACAATATTTGTCACCATGTGATGTTGGACCATACTCAACCATGGTTGAACCCTGACATTAACAAATGAAAGGGATTGATACCATAAACCAAAGGGAATAAAAAAAACCAGGGGATCAATATTAAAACACCAAGGAATTATGAATCCAATGGAAGAATATTAAACCCAAGGGATTAATATTATAAATCCAAGGTATATAAACCCAAATATAAATATTAAAACCCTTAATACAAACATGTTTGACCATGGTTTTGACCATGTTTGACCATTTAACACCACAACTATAAACCAAGATGGCTATGAATAATCATTGTGACAAAGGATTCTTGTCCTTCCATATTGTAACAATCTTCATAAAAACCCCACACTCAACCATTCACCACCATGATTCACCATGGTTAACCAAGGTTCACTATCATCAACCATGAATAAGGACAACTCACCATGGTTGTTTTTCAACAATAGTCACAAACCCATGACATCAACATTTTAAACCCAAAGCATATAAAGCAAAAGATAAATATTGTAAACTGCTAAATAAACATTAATCCCTAACATTAATACTATAAACCTTAAGAATATTTTTATAAACCAAAGGCATCAATAAATTGAAGGGGTTGATATTAAAAACCCAATCAAGAGAATAACATTAAATTGAAGCATTGTTATTAAAGCATAGGAACACAATTGGAATACTTGAACAATTTATATTGTTACAAAACACAACGTCGCAAAATGAAAGAAGAAAAAGAACATCTAAATTGTAAAAATTTGAATATAATTAAAAAAACCATACAAAATTTGAAGACCGTTCATATACAACTTTTTACATAATAACACTAATGATAAGCAATCGATTTTACTGACACTAAAACCAAAAAAGAGAGTTTAAATTAAGAACTATTTTTTTTTCTCTTCACATCAAAGAATTCTTCTAGAAAAATGAACTTTAAATAATTCATTGGAAGACATTTATTAGATAGCCCCTTCCATAACATAGCCAGATTGATGAAAGAAGCAGTAGCAATTCAAATCAACAAAGTAATGATCGTGACCCTCACTCTTTCTAATCAGTCCCTTCTTTATTTTCCTCCGGATTTTCTCTGGTGCACATGCAACAAGTATTTCACATCTGATTTCATTTCATCTAAGATGCGGACATGTTCGTCAACAAAATGAGGATGAAACCTAAGTTTTCTATCAAGCCTTTTCTGAATATATGCAAGAAACTGTATTGCTTCAACAATAGCACAAGCTGCTGAGGCATAATACGAGACATCATTATTTTCCATATTTGCATTTCAATTAGAAAGGGAAAAAATTAAAATTAGTACACACACACACACAGATATATGTATATATCCATAATTGGAAGATAAAATAACAAAGATGATTTCACATAAAAAATAAAGAGACATAAATTTAATATGATTGAAAACAAGGACAACATAACGAAAAAATAACCATAATTTAACCGATTAAACAACAACAACACCATGATAAATTATTTACTCATGTAATTGTTTCCAATTATTTAATCTATTAATTTTAATTATTAATAAATCTATTTAAATCATCGAGAAGCACAATGAATATCTTATTGATGTCCATACAATTTATTGCAAGTTACAACAACAAATATAAAAGAGTATTCATATTAGTTTCAAATATGTTCCAAGGCGCTAATGTTAGGGTCCAACCCTAACCCCTTTATTTATGGAATAACCGGAAGGGGGTCTCCTCAGATTAATAGTTAGTTAGTTGAGACAATAAATCCCATAAGCAGTTATTCACATTAATAATTATTGTAAGTGGTTGATCCATATTATAGAAAATAGATCACAATTAGTTATAAATGGGCCATAGTTAATAAATAAAGTGGTTAACCCATATTATGCATGTGACCTCTAGGAGTTAGGGTTTTGGATGTCATAAAGCTAAAAATAGTCTTAGTTAGCAAGGGAAGAGATATTGAGTTTTATTGTAATTGAGCTTTGCTCTATTGGAGGTTTCTCCCTCGAAGAGGAAAGTGAATATTGTATTATGCTTATGAATAATAAACTATCTTTGCAGCTTGTCTCAATTCATGTGATATTTCCTGTGTTTCTAGAAATTTTGTTTCGTATTTTTAGTATCCTATTATTCTTACGGGTCAAGAGCATAATAAGTCGTATCATAACACTTTTTAGGGCCAGTTTTAATTTCAATTTTGGCAGAAATTTTTTTCTTAGGCTAGAGACGTGTTATGCCATCTTTAAACCATGGGATCTGTCATTGAGCACCTAAAATTGCATATTTGGGGGCGCAGGTGGGGGGGGGGGGGGGGGGGGAGGGTGCACATGCAAGAACTACAAGAGGTGGTCACTCTTGTTGGACTCCCTTGTAATCCCTGTGGATAGCCTCCAAGTAGTAGCGCATTAGACAGAACTATGCATGGACTACACTTCCACGTACCCTTAGGTATATCTAAAGCCCCCTGTAGGGTAACCTGAAACCCGACCTTACACAGTTTATTGGAAATCTTGCCGCTATAGTACACTGAGAACAACACTCAGGGAGATTACTTACACATACAGTAAGGTAGTTAGGCAATATGACTAAGGGTGCTATCAGTACTCATTAGTTAGTGCTATGAAAGATTGGACCAAGTACTATTACAGGAACCCTACGTATATCATGCTCTGTAATACCTGACACTCCTTTGTGACCATTGTTCCCTCCACTATATGAATATTTCCCCTACCTTTTCATCTAGATTGGTTCTAGCAATTGGGGTTTGGCTGCCACAGATTAGATCTAGTAGTCGGGGTTATGTCACCACTGTATAGATCAAATTCAACAATTGGGGTTTTCACAACACAGATCATACTCTTTGTGCAGTGAGGTTTTTCGCTGCCGTATTCTAGATTAGATTGTCATAACACATTTTTTGTGCTGAGACATTGGGGTTTTGGCTACTACAATCCAACCTTAATTTTCACAATATATTTGGTAGTATCAAGCATTTTTGGATTTTAGTCACCGCAATATTAATCATATGGGAGTAAAACTCCTTTCAGAGTTAAAAAGAAAGTCTGGGACCATCATGGGATGATTGCAAGAGACCTAATCCATAAGATTTAGGACAAAGAGCTGATTATGTGGTACCATTCACCTGTAAGCCCCCCAATTTTCATGTGGTCCCAAATTTTTCCTGAAGCAACCTCAACTGACGAACATCACTAAACTACTGAGATTTCCCTCTTTCCAACCATACTACTCTTAAATTAGCTCAAACTTTGACCAGGGCTAGTGTATGTATGGTACGAGATCTCAATTTAAGATTGCGGATAAAATTGAAACCATTAAGAAAATTTTCAATGAATTCGAGGCGACGTTTGAAGAAAAAAAACACAACATTATTACTAGTCTTGAGTAAGTCTCGCGAACACATGGGGGAAGAACATAGTTTTGATGCACACATCAAATGAGAATCGAGCCATCACATTCATTTCCATGGAGGTCACCAATATTTGAGCCACTAGACACCCAAGCTGGATATGTACAAATTTGATGGCTCTAACCCAACAATATGGGTGGCACAAATGGAACAATATTTCCAACTTAATATTATATGGGATGATGACACTAAAACACATGTGGGATCTCTTTACTTGGACCAAGAGATATGGCAATGGTGGAAGTGGCATTAGAAATGTTATCTAGGGAGGCCAACTTGGAACATGTTCTCAAAATCCTTTTGTGACTGCCTTGATTGGTAATCTCACTTTTTGGGTCGTCTCACTAAGCTCAGGAAAATGGGTACAATACGAGACTACATTCCAGCCTTTAAATAAATGCTCATCCAGACCGAAGGACTAGGAGATTCCTTTTACTTTGAATGTTTCATCAGTGGTCTAAATGCATCACCCAAATACTTGGATGGAAGCATGCAACAAGACCTTAGAGGTAGAAGTCACTTTAAATGCCCAATCCAATCGTTCAAATTTCATCACACGGCCATGCCCCACTCTAGCTATAGGCCCTACCAAAACACTTAAAGTTCAAAAGGTTTCACCGAAAAAATGGCCGAAATAAGGAAACAAGGACTCTGCTACTACTATGATGATAAATACTCCCCGTGACATAAATGTAAGGAACCAAAATTCTTTCAAACCAAAGCTACTGAAAAAATCTCCCCCAGTGAAGCTCCATCCACTGAAGTGCCTAAGGAGCAAGATGGTGAACCGAAAACAACCCAAGACATTGATACTATAGCTAGCTAGATGAGTCAATTATCTCACTTCATGCCTTGGCCATCATTTCTTCTACCTAGACTCTAAAAATATGAGGTTTTATTAAACATTGACTAGTAGTGGTGTTGATTGATAGTGGAAGCATGCATAACTTTGTCCATAAGAGAGTAGCATAATATGTTCATTGTTTTGTCAAGGAAGTATTTAATTTCCAAGTCCTTATCACTGATGGGGGGAGAATGAAACTTGAATAATGCTATGAAAATATTAAGCTTCAAATGGGGGATTATCACCTCAAAACCCACATGTTTTCTATTGAAATGGGTGGTGGTGTCTTCATCCTTGGTGTTGAATGGCTCTACACACTGGGACCTATTACAATGGAATTCCAGGAGTTATATATTATCTTTAAGAAGAAAAACCACATTCATACACTGTGAGGACTCCATGCAAGTGATCCTACTATCATCAACTCACATCAAATGGGGAAGCTTTTAAAAAGGGTCATAATGGGATAGTAGCAGAATTTAATTATATCCATGCCATTGAATGCACTCCTCCTAACACTCATCCTAATATGCAACAGGTATTGGATCACCACTGGTGGGTATTTGAAAAACCTAAGGATCTCCCACCCTCTAGGGGTGAACATGATCATAGCATTGCTTTGCTCCCAGGTACCCAACCACCCAATTTCCACCCCTATTGATATCCTTTTGCACAAAATAATGAAATTGAAAAAATCATCAAGGAACTCCTTGAAGCTAGTGTTATTCATCTCAACACCAACCCTTATTCATCTCCAGTGGCAATGGTTTTAAAGAAATATGGTGAATGGCGCATGTGTCCCAACATTAGGGCCCTTAAAAAGATCATTATCAAGGACAAATTTCCCATTCCAATAGTTGATTATCTGCTTGATGAATTGCATGGTGCAAATTTCTTTACCAAGTTAAACCTCTGCTCAGGCTATCACAAAATACGGATGAAGGAAGTTGACATTCCCAAGACAACCTTCTGAACTCATGAAGGCTATTATGAATTCTTGGTTATGCTGTTTGGTCTCTGTAATGAACCATCCACGTTTTATAGACTCATGAACCACCTTATGAAACCATATCTCATAAAATTCATCCTGGTATTTTTTTTATGACATTATCATTTACAACCTAACATGGGACACACACCTTCAACATATTGACTAGGTACTGCAACTACTCCAAGATCATAAAATACCTGTCAAATTATCCAAGTGTTACTTCGGCATGGAAGATAATAGAGTATTCGGGACACACTATGGTCCATGAAGGAGTGAGTGTTGATCTGAAAAAGATTTAGGAAATGCAAGATTGGTCCCAACCAAAAATATTGAATAGTTTGAGGTGATTATTGGGTCTCATGGGATACTATCACAAATTTGTCATCAATTATGGATTCATTTCCTGACCCCTCACTAATATTCTTAACAAAAAATCATTTCTCCAGATTGACACAACTTAACATGCCTTCTTGGTTCTCAAACATGCCATGTGCTCCACTCTAGGATTCACCTTACCATACTTCAAAGAACCTTTTGTCATTAAATGTGATGCTTCAGGTACGAGCATTGGTACAATATTAATGTAGGAAGGTAGACCATTGGCTTTCACCAGTCAACATCTCAATGAAAAAAATCTAGGTCAACCTCCATATGAGAAAGAAATGATAGCCATATTAGATGTAGTAGACACTTAGCGATCATACTTATTGGGGCGTTGTTTCCAAATCCACGCTGACCATCATAGCCTAAAATATTTCCTATAGTAGCATCTATCGTCGCCACAGAAAAAGGAATGGCTCACAAAAATGTCGGAATATGATTATGAGATAATTTACAAGAAGAGGCATGACAATGTAGTGTTCGATGCCTTATTGCACTAATTTGAGGAAGTGGGCACCCATTTATCCCTCTCTCTACCCATACCATATTGGATTGAAGCAACTCATCATGAATGGTTCTCCCAACCCTCTATGTCCCAACTCATTAACAAATTATAAATAGATCCTAATTCCTTACAAGAATACTCATGGATGGCTAAGATTTTTTGCTATAAGGATCGGGTAGTTCTATCCCCAACATGCACCCTCAAAGCCTGCATCTTAGATGAGTTGTACTCCTCTCTGATTGTAGGACATTCAGGATTTCAAAATACGTATGCATGATCATGCCACTCTCTCTTTTTGATTGAAGTGAATCACAATATTCTTAATTTTGTATCTAAATGCAAAGTATGCCAAAGAAAAAAATGGGAAATGATCAAGCTACTAGGAACCTTACAACTCTTGTCACTCCCTGCTTCCGTCTAGACAAATACTTCCATGGATTTCAATAAAGTTCTCCCAAAATCAAGAAACAAATCATTCATCATGGTGGTTGTTGATATACTTTGAAAATATGCTCATTTTTGCGCTCTATTATGCCCGTTTACCCCAACATTGGTGGATTAGGTTTTCATGGACCAAATATTTAAACTACTTGGCATGCTAACTTCCATTATGTATGATCAAGACCCCACTTTTCACAACAATTTTTGGTAGGAAATTTTAAAGCTACAATTCACACAAATCCAACTGAGTACAACTTATCATCCCCAAACCAATGGTCAAACAAAATTAGTCAACAAATGTTTGTAGACCTATCTGTAGTACTTCACTTCAGACAAGCAACATCAATGGGTACAATGAATTCCTTTAGCTGAATGGTGGTATAAAAATAACTATCATGAAGCCACCAAGGTGATGCCATATGAGGTAGTGTATGGCCAATTACCACCTTCACCAACTTCTTATATCATATGATCTTCTAAATTATAGGCATTTGATTAGCTCTTGCAAAACTGTGCTTCCATGATCGTTCATCTCAAAGATAAGCTAGATCAAGCTCAAAATCAATTGAAGTAATAGGTTGACCAACACCGTTCAAAGAGGTCATTTCAAGTTGGAGATCAGGTGTTCCTGTGACTCCAACCTTATAAGAAAACCTCTCTAAAAGAAAGGGATGCCACAAACTAGCCCCAGAATTCTATGGGCCTTATCAGGTGCTTTAGTGTATAGGAGTAGTCGCTTACAAACTAGCCCTACCGAATACTTCAAAAATTGACCCAGTATTTGATGTATCTTGCCTCGAAAAAGTTGTGGGGAACAATTTCATGGTTCAAACAATTCTTCCAGAATTGGATGAGGAAGGTTCACTTTGGCTCTAACTTGAACATGTCCTTGATCCTCGTGAAATACATCTATGTAAATGCACAATCAAGGAAGTCCTCATCAAGTGGAAAGACACCTTCCTCAAAGATGTGAGATGGGAATTTGTTAGATTCGGTCTTGTCAGTCCTCCATCAGAGATCAAAACTCTTTCTGCATTTCATTTTAGGAGTCTCGCTCCATACACTCAGCTACATTCTACTAGGGGCATGCCATAATCTGACGGAAAAGGTCTTGTCATTCATTTCCCCTCATGTCTGGCACCTGCTGGCTTAGGTCTTTTCATCAATGTTCACTAAAGTCGATGACAGTCAATGTTCGATATTTTAATGGACGAGAGTCATTTTCAGTCATTAGGTCTAGGGATTAGTCAATTTGGTCTTCAACCATGTCCAATAAAGCCATGCAGGCCAGAGGGAGGCCCTTACAAAGTTGTGATTCAAAGATTTTCATCGTCATGTTGACATATTACGACTGTCCTTCAAAACTCTGTTTTGAAGAAAAGTCAAATAGTGTGTCATTTGTGATAAATTTCAAAAAAAAATTGGTTCATCTCTTTAGGCGCAGTCATGGTTTCCTTGGCCAAATGCCATGTCAACAACCCCTGCAAAAAGTGCCAAAAAATTACATCATTTTAAGCTAAAAATTCAAAGGGAAAAGTGAAATACAGAGTTGCATTAAATCAGGAAAAAGAGCCAAAATAAAAACATTATCAAAGTGGGTTTTGAAGAAAAAAAAAATTAAAGCCATGACTCCAAGGTCTTTATATAAGATGTCCACAAGAAACAAAGTCATTGTGCACACCAAAGATAGAGGGAAGCATTGCAAAGTCATTGTGAAGAGTTAGCACGCGTTTTAGGAGACACAGAGTGCGGCGCACAGAGCGCGACCCTGTAGTGGTGGAAATACATGGGCGCGACGCAGACACAGAGCGCGGTGCACTAGGTTTGATGCGCGGCGCACACCCACCAAGGCTCGAATTTGTGACAAATTTGCATCAAATCGCTTTGAATCCCTTCCAATTGCCAGGTAGGGTCTAAATCTTGGTTGCTCATCAAATTTTGTGAACATGATGATGGTTTATGGCCGTGTATAGTCGCAATAAAAACTCATAAACCCTACCACTTGAAATCATCAAAACTATTGTTGCTAGGGTTGCAAACTTGTTGTGTTGATGCCAAGGCTCCTCTTTCTCGTCCCTTTCATTTTTCCCCTTCTTTCCATTTTTCCCTTCCCCCTATTCCATTTCTCCCACATTTTCCCTACACCAAACATTACTAAAACCCTATTCCCTACCCCCTCTACTCATTTGTCAACTATAAAACCCCAAACCCCTACCTTATAAAATCCCCAAACCCTCCTACATGTCCCTAAACAAAATTTCCCCCATAACCCCTGATCCCATCATATTATTCCCCTTCCTAGCACTCCCTTTTTGCATTGTTCCCCTTGGTGGCAAAGATCACAACAACACATACACAACATCAAAGGGCAGCCCAAGCACAGTCCATACACAATAGTCATGGCATTTGAGCATTCATCAGAGTATGAGATGGAAACACAAAGTGATTCATCCTCAGAAGAATAGGCTCCCGGGGGACATCACAAAAGTGGAAAACATGTTAGGGATGAGCCAACCACCCTCACAGAATTACAGGCTTGCCCTCTTGCTATGTCATGCTTTGAGCATTTGTCATGTTTGGAGTTTTGTAAAAAGGTGGCTAGTGTTCGAGTTCACCATGAGTTGGCTCGTATTTTTGTGCTTCACCTACATGGAGATCATGCTATCATGGCCGGTGTCACCTTCACATTGACACCTGAAACTGTCTCATTAGCAACTGGCATACTGAACATTGGAGAACCATGGCACAAGAAATATAAGGTGGATCGACAACGTTATGAGCCTTACATTAAGGCTAGTTTCTTGAGGCAGCTCCAAAGTGTCTTTCCGTTTTGATATTTGAAAGATGAATATGCTCCACTCATGAAGTTGATCATGAAGTATTTCAGTTGTGAGGGGAGGTTCTCTCGTCTATATGCCTATCACATTAGGTTGCTCATGCACTTTACCAGGGTATGGATGATGAACATCCCATATTTCATTTGCAGGAACATAGAGAGGATGAACACCTTCATGCAGCACAAGACCCCTCAGCAGCAACTTAACAGTGTTTATCATTTTGCTCTAATTAAGATTTTGGTGGATCATCAGCTGGGATTGCAGGGCATTACTTGGGATGACTTCATCTCCCGTGACCTCTTCAACACTTCATAGGTATTATCAGAGGTTGAACATGAGATAGGTGGTCCTTCTCATCGTTATGAGCACCATGAGACCACTACTATGCTAGTATTCATCACCTATCAGAGAGGCAATAGACATTTGTTTGCAGCAGCAAAGCGAGTGTTATCTCCACCCGGGGTGGAAGGGGCCTCGCTTCCGACATCGCCAACACATGTACAGGATAGGGGCAAGAAGCCCATGCATGATGAGGAGCCATCAGGTGAACAAGAGGCCGACTTCATCCTCATTTATGATGATGATACAGATGTGGAGAGTGCCAAACTTAGGAGGACCATCCAGGAGCAGCAAACGGAGATCCAAGCCTTGTCTCTCAATTTGGAGAGGGTTAAGTGGATTATCAGGTATTTGGAGCAGAGGAACAAACAGCTCAAAGACTAGCATGAGATCATGGAGTTGTCAAACATCCGTGAGAATTGCCAAGCTACCCAACATAGGAGTATTGAGCTCACTCCATTAGAGCAAGTGATTAACAATGATCGAGAGTCTTGGCTTGAGCGTATCAACATCCACCTTGAGAGACTGTTAGAGAAGGCCGACAAGGACAAAACCATATTGAGGCAGATGGTTTATCACTGCAGGGCACGGAAGATGAGTTCAAAGGCTCGGATAAGGAGTTTGAAGACGAAATTGAGCAAAGCGACAAAGAGACAAAAGAGGAAAAAAGAGAAATATCGGCTTTGAATCTTGGCTGAAGCCTCTGTGGCCCAACATATCACTTCATAGAGGATCTCCAGCCCAAATTACAAAAAATTTGGGACAATTTTGGTCACTTGACAAATTTTTGGGCACAACACAGGGGTTTTCTCCCTATGCGCCGCGCCACTGGCGCGACGCTTAGGATTGGGAGCTCCAAATCACAAATGGTTTGCATTTTTGGATTCAGCATGAGAAATAATGACTGCTGGTGCATGGAAAAGAATTTTGGGCAAGTTTTGAGTCCCCAAGAGGTCAAAAACACTCAAAAAATGACCTCTCTGCCCCTATTTTGACACATAGGGAGCAGTCTTGGAAGAATGAAGTTTTGGAGGGGAAAATGAGCACCAAATTTAGAAATTCCACTTGGGTTGGAAAGTATACAGGTAGATATTTCCAACAAGCACACTTGGGCACAATATGGACTCCATTAAGTACCTCAAAATCGCCTCCAAAGTAGCGCGGTGCATATATCTTTTGGCGCGACGCACAGGGACCCAAAGGCCAAAATCGCTTCCGTTCTGTGACATTTCGATTTGCGACTTTCTCCAAGTGGGCCTGATCATTTACATTATATTTTTCTCAGTAACTAAGGCAATGTTTAAAAAGTATTTTCATTAAAGGTGGGCTCCTATCCAAGTGGCAAAGGAAGGCAAGCAGTCACCCAAGCCATTTGTCATTTTTGTAACGCTGCACCTGTAACTAATGGTTGGCTTTCCATTTCCATTTTTTAATGATTTGAAAAAATCCCCAACTATGGGTCGTTCTATTTCCCAATGGCATAGTCTATTTATTGTATGCAAACCATTTGCAAAGGGTTGGTTGTAATTTCTGGGAGACTATGGGAGAGAAACTCAGTTCTTCATTGTATATTTTGACAGAGAATTAATGAAAGGCAGTGGCTCTGGTTCATGAGATTCATGTGGTGTGATTGTAGCAAATGTGTTCTCTTTATGTTTCATATTTATTTCGTTATGTTTCACAGTTCATTCATATTCATTTCCAGTGAAATTTTCTAAGTAAGATAAGGTAGAATTCATGTTTAATGCTCTGCCTGTGGGAAAGTTTCATGTTCCGTGTTCTTCTTATATTGAAAAGGATTCATGTGTTTATGCCCTTTTCACCCTCCTAAACAATCTTTCCATTCCACATTATTTCAAATTTAATTGCTAGACTTTCCGCCTGTCTTGCCTCATGAAATAATATGTGCCTTCGTGTTAAATTCTCTGCTCATTGGTGCTGTTTGGTCCCATACATCCCTGAAACTCAATCATTTATAAAAAATTGCTTCTTGTATCCATATTTAGTTACTAGCCTAAAATCAATATTTCAATGCAAGTCATCTCAAACCATATCGTTTTGATTATTCACTGAGCGTGACATGGAGAGAGCCCTCTCCTGTTCTGGTAGGGCTAGCTACCAGACTGAGCGTGGTTTGTGGTTACCCTGAATTTTGCCTCCCTTCAGCCTAAGGCAGATTTAGGTGTTAACATAGTGGGGACCATACTGGAGAATGATATTACCCCCCTTACTTCTTGATAATTCTAAGCTTCCAGATGATAAGCTTAGGATTCAATAGGTTGAGTGAGTTAGTTGTGTCCTTTGATTTTTCTTAATAGCACGCTGGCTTCTAGAAGATATGCCAGAGCTAATCCAGATCTAGATCCTCCGCACATATATGAAAATCTCAATTTGATTCCAAGACTTTGTCGTCAAGAGAGCTCTATATCTCCCGTGTCCAAATCCCATTCATGTCCTGACATTTTCAAATATCTTGAAGAGCTAGATTTTGATGAGCAGCTTGAAATATCATTGTTTGAGACCAAATCTGAAAGGGCGGTTGACTCTACTGTCCCCAATCCACAGTTTCTTGTAGACTTGGAGACTGAAAGGGCTAACCAGTCAATTGATAATTACATTGTCACACAACTTCAAACTCCAATTGCTAGCCCCCTACAAACTGCGCACACTCCTCCAACACCTCCAAGGCCAAACCCACCAAGAGTGATGGCTGCTCACTTTGCACCTCTTGTTTTGCCTCAAGTTTTAGATGATATGCCCACAGATTATCAAAGCAAAATCTCGTTTTCTGATGGAACTCCTAACAAAATTACTTCTCAGCAACATGTGGACAGAATGGCACATTTTTGTGAACTTCACGAGATCGATGCAGAGAATGTGGCAATGAGACTCTTTGTACATAAATTTGCAGGTGAAGTGAGGAAATGGTTGAGAGGTTTGCTGGCTTCACGTATTGCTACCTTGGCCGACCTTCAAAGATAATTTTTAGGCCGCTGGGAAGTGAAAAAAGAATCCTCTTCAAATTCTGGCTGAATATGAGCAAATCAAACGAAACGCTGGTGAATCGGTCCAAGACTATTGCATTAGATTTAATTCTGTTTATAATGAAATTCCCGATCATCTAAGGCCACCTGTGGGGCTAGCCATGGTGAAGTTCTCGGATGGTTTTGATGCTGACATGGCTTATCAATTAAGAGAGAGAGAACTAGCCACAATGGAAGACATGCAGAAGATCGCGGTCAACATTGAAGCAAATCTATTGACCAAGAGGGCTAGAGCAAAGGCAGAAAAGAAGGTCACTGTAAAAGAAGAGTCTTCCTCGGTAGATCAATTACTCCAGAAGGTAGAGTAGATGCTTGAAAGGGTGAAACTTGACAAACCTGCACCACAAGTTAGAAATCTTAACTTCCGTGGCCAGCAACAGCCACAATATAGAATAAGGAAGAGAGATCAGCGAGCCCAAGAGAAAACAACACAGTAGCCAGTACAACCACCTTTGCAGCAAAATTTTGTTCATGGACCGGAGTTAGATGAGGACGGGAATATAATAGGTGAAGAAAACCACCTCTTTACTCCTCATGATTTGCCTATTTATATTACTGAGGCTGAGGAGTATGCAGAAAGCTCGGCTGTACAAAAAGATGCAGATTTCATTCTAGCAAATGACACCGTTTTGGAGGAAGAATCAGATGAGTACCAAAGAGGCTATATGAATGCTCTGTCCACCCAGCAGCAGCGGTATTCACTTAGAAATAGAGATGTGCCGGTTAAACCAATTCAGAAGAGGAAATACGTTGAGGCAGCAAAGAATGATTCATCATTTACACAAAGGAAAGGAAAGGAGGTGGTTGGTCCTCATAGCAACAAATCACCATCAACAGAACAATCAAATCAGCCAATTGCATCGAAAGAAAAGGAAAGGAAAGAAATCCCAGTCAAAGAGGTAGAAAATATTCCCGCTTTTAATTTAGAGAATGAAATTTCTAAATTGAAGGTATCCATTCCCTTGACTGAAATAATGAGGAAGCGCAGTTATAGAGGGAAAGTTTCTAAAATTTTGAATTTTGACCCAATTTCTGACATGGTGAATGTCGAAGATGATCAACCTGAAATGATTTTTGGGCCAGCATCGAATGGTGATTCTCCTGATAGTGATGTGCCACCTTTTTATATCAGTTTAAGATTGCATGATTTTGTGTTACATAATGCCATGTTCGATTCCGGAACTTCTCACAATCTCATGGCCAAGGCTATCATGGATAAGCTAGGTCTGGACATCACCCGACAATACCATGATCTCTATTCATTTAATTCCAGCAGAGTAAGATGTATCGGGCTCATCAAAGACTTGGTTGTGAGTCTGGATCAACTCCAAATGAAGAATGTTTTGATGGATATTATTGTAGCAAATATTCCTCCTAGGTTTGGCATGCTTCTTTCCAGGTCTTGGGTAGCGAAATTGAAAGGGACACTACAACTAGATTTCTCCTATGCAACGATTCCGGTGTTTGGCCAAATGAGGAAACTGTATAGGGAACAAAAAATGAAATGCATGACTACAAGCAAGGAGAAACCAATAAATCATCCGATTAATTATGTACATACAGATTTAGAGTCTTTTGTTTTGTATTCTGATAGTTTCAATGATATCGATAGTCAGTTAGTAGAAGCAGATGATATTCCAGAAATAACAGAAAATTTCAGAGGAGTTTTAAAGAGAGAAGGACAAGAACAGCAGAACATCGTTGAGCAATCAGCGGAAAGTAATGGACAACAAGCAGACAAAGAACAACAAATAGATTTTCAACACTTGCAAGAGGAGGAAGAAGGTTTGTGGACCATGGATTTCGATGGAGCAGTGGGAAATGATGGCGCTGGAATTGGGATTTGGGTACGCAGTCCTTTATCTGCCTCGAACAAAGTGCCTAGTAACGTGCGTGTATGCTCTTACAGGTTAGCTTTTGATTGTTCAAATAATGAAGCTGAGTATGAAGCTCTGATTGCTGACCTAAAAATTCTAAGAAAGCTGAATGCTAAGAGGATTTCAGTATATGGTGACTCCGAATTGGTAATTAAGCAGGTCAGAGGTGAATATCAAGCAAAGCATCCTCAGATGTGGGCTTACCGTAATGCAGTTCTAGACATCCTAAAATTATTTTCAGAAAATACCTTGACATGTGTGCCTCGTATACAAAATAGCATTGCTAATGCTCTTGCTAAGGCAGCAAGTAGTTTGAATATCCCAATGAACTCCATCAATAAATTCGAAATCCATGTCAAGCATCGTCCGACAGTTCCAGACAATCAGAGATATTGGCAAGTTTTCCAAGATGATGAGGAGATTGATGATTTTCTGCAAAACAAAGGTAAGTTCAAAGAAACCTCAATTGATGTAGAAAATGACGATGGTAAAGATAATGGTAAAGATGATGTGTAGATAAATCAAATGGACATGTTGCAGCTAAAAAATAATGTTGTTCCTAAAGGCTTGATACCTTTACAAGAACTCTTTGATCAAGATGATGTAGCCCGCAAACCAATATTGCAGCGAACAAAGAAGGGTGTGGAAGAGGTCAATGTCGGAACAGCTGCTAATCCTAAAATGGTAAAACCGTCTAAAGCATTGCCACAAAGGACAAAGGACAAATATATCAGTTTGTTGTCTTCATTTGCAGATGTGTTTGCTTGGGACTATTTTGACTTAAAGACATATGATACCAATATAATTCAGCACACTATACCCATTAAGCCCAATCAGAAACCTTTCAGACAAAAGTTGAGAAAGCTAAATCCAAAATTGCTGCCATCAATTGAAAAGGAGATAAACAGGTTGTACAAATCAGGAATCATTGTTCCCATCAGATTTTCAGATTGGATCTCTAATTTGGTGTAAGTACGAAAGAAGACAGGTGAGATTTGCTTGTGCATTGATTTTAGAAATCTCAATAAAGTTTCATTGAAAGACAACTATCCACTGCCCAAAATGGACCATATACTTCAGCGAGTAGTGGGAGCATCTCGTATGTCACTACTTGATGGTTATTCTAGATATAACCAAGTTTCTGTCCATGAAGATGACCGAGACAAGACAACATTCACCACTCCATGGGGAACTTTTCATTACGCTAAAATGCCTTTCGGTTTGAAGAACACAGGTGCCACATTTCAACGTGCAATGGACTTGGCTTTTGCCAATGAGAAGGATGTATTTTTGGTTGTGCACCTGGATGATCTGACGGTGTTTTCCAAATCTGATGAAGAACACATGTACCATCTAAAAACTGTCTTTCAATAGTGCATAAAATATGGCCTGTCACTAAATCCGAAAAAGAGCTTGTTCGCCATGGAGGAAGGCAAACTACTTGGGCACATTAACTCAAAGGATGGCATTCGTATTGACCCAACAAGAGTACAAGAAATTCAGCAAATTGATCTGCCCCGAAATAAGAAAGAGACTCAATCTTTCAATGGTAAAATGAATTTTCTACGCCGCTTTGTACCTAATCTTGTTGAACACCTAAGAGAGATTACAAACATGCTTAAGAAGGATAGCCAAGTAAAATGGATGGAGGAGGCTGTAAAATCTTTCAATTTAGTCAAATTGGCTCTTTCTTCAGCTCTCGTTCTAGTCAGCCCAGACTACACTCAGGATTTCATATTGTTTTCATTCGCTTTGGAGCATACTATGGCAATTGTGTTATTGCATAAAAGAGATGATCACGAAAGACCCATTGCATTCTTCAGTAGAGCTATAAGAGATGCAGCCTTAAAATACAACATCATTGAGAAACAAGCCCTTGCACTGGTGAAAGCATTGAAAGATTTTTGGGTATATATTCTGCATTCTCATATTTTGGCTTATGTTCCTAACACTGCTGTCAAATATGTTTTAGTGCAGACCAATCTGGAAGGAAGACAAGGCAAGTGGATTGCAGCTTTGTAGGAATATGATGTGGAAATAAAGCCCACAAATCTTGTTAAAGGATAGGGATTGGCAAAGTTAATGGCTGAATCAAACTTGCACACCTTAGACATAAATCTGATCACTGCTATGTCCGATGAGAATGAGGAAGGATCGTCAATTCAGGTATCTGAAATGTTTGCTCTTTCTCCGTGGTATTTTGATATCATATATGTGGTTAAAAATTTGTTACCACCGCTCGGAATGACTAGAAACAAAGTGAGAACACTCAAATTGAAGGCTGCCAAGTTTTGCATTCTAAATTCTGCACTTTATTGGAAAGACCCCGGTGGCATTCTGTTAAATTGTTTGGTGGAAAAGGAAGCAAAGAAGGTCATGGAGGATTTCCACGAGGGAGACTGTGGTGGTCACCTTTTTTGGAAATCAACAACAAATAAAATCCTGAGAGCGCGATACTATTGGCCAACATTGTTTGCTGATGTATATAAGATAGTCAAGAGTTGTCATAAGTGTCAGATTTTCAAAGGAAGACAGAAGTTACAACCTTTTCCACTTAAGCCTATTGAGGTGAGTGCTCCTTTTCACCAATGGGGGTTGGATTTCATTGGTGAAATTCATCCCGCTTCTTCCAGTCAACATAGATGGATCCTCACAATGATAGATTATTTCATGAAATGGATCGAAGAAATTCCCACCAGACAAGCTACAGATGCAGTAATTATTTTTTTCCTTGAAAATAACATCTTGTCTCGCTTTGGTTTCCCGAATAAGTTAATCACTAATAACGTAGCAACTTTCAAATAAAAAAGGATGGTAGAGTTTTTTCATAAATATCACATCATTTTGGGTCACTCAACTGCCTATCATCCGCAAGGTAATGGATTGGCGGAGTCTTCTAATAAGTCATCAGTCAACATCATCAAGAAGCTACTGGAAATAAACAAGAAGCTCTGGCATAAGAGGTTGGTCAATGCACTTTGGGCAGATTGGATCAGTCAGAAGAAATCCATTGGTACGTCACCTTTTGAGCTTGTTTATGGAGTTGATATAGTTTCGTACCTTTCTTGCAGCCCCGGTAGTCAAACTTCTCTAGGAGGCCGGTAGTGAAGGAGATCCTATGCAGAGAAGGTTGAATCAAATGGTCCACTTGCAGCAAACTAGAGAATAGGTCTTCCAAAACACATCCAAGTTACATGAAAAGATTAAGAATATTTACGACAGAAAAGCAAAGGCAGAAAAGTTTCAGTTGGATGATGTGGTGCTAAAGTGGGATGCAAGGAATGAGGAAAAAGGTAAGCATAGTAAGTTTGAGAACCTCTGGAAAGGTCCCTTCAAGATTGCAGCATATTGAGGTCAGAATGCCTTTCTTCTAAAGGAAATGAACGGGGAAGATTGTCCAGGAGGGCCAATCAATGGTCAGCTGCTCAAACGGTACCATTTCTAAGTTATTGACGTTGCTTCCACTGTCACTGTAAATACCATTTTATTTCAATTTGGTTATAGTTTGTCAAGTTAGTCTTCAAGTCATTTCAATGTCAAATTTGAGTCAATTTTTGGTCATTTTAGTTTCATAGATGAGTCTGAGTCTTGTGTTGTTTGTTGAAATAATGATTCCATAGCCCAATGGATGAAGGCACTATCTAGCTCTTCCAGAGATCTGTTGTTCTTGGCATCTACATGGAGCTACCATCCCCCATTGGAGCCAATGTTAGAGTCGGTCTTGTCAGTCCTCTGTCAGAGATCAAAACTCTTTCTGCATTTCATTTTAGGAGTCTCGCTCCATACACTCAGCTGCATTCTGCTAGGGGCATGCCATAATCTAATGAAAAAGGTCTTGTCATTCATTTCCCCTCATGTTTGGCACCTGCTGGCTTAGGTCTTTTCATCAATGTTCATTAAAGTCCATGTCAGTCAATGTTCGATCTTTTAATGGACGAGAGTCATTTTCAGTCATTAGGTCTAGGGATTAGTCAAATTGGTCTTCAACCATGTCCAATAAAGCCATGCAGGCTAGAGGGAGGCCCTTACAAAGTTGTGATTCAAATATTTTCATCGTCATGTTGACAGATTACGACTGTTCTTCAAAAATCTATTTTGAAGAAAAGTTAAATAGTGTGTCATTTGTGATAAATTTCAAAAACGTTTCTGGTACATCTCTTCAAGTGCAGTCATGGTTTCCTTGGCCAAATGCCATGTCAACAGCCCCTGCAAAAAGTGCCAAAAAATTTCATCATTTTAAGCTAAAAATTCAAAGGGAGAAGTGAAATACAGAGTTGCATTAAATCAGGAAAAAGAGCCAAAATAAAAACATTATCAAAGTGGGTTTTGAAGAAACAAAAACTAAAGCCATGACTCCAAGGTCTTGATATAAGATGCCCACAAGAAACAAAGTCATTGTGCACACCAAAGATAGAGAGAAACATTGCAAAGTCATGGTGAAGAGTTAGCACGCGTTTTAGGAGAGGTTGGAGTCGTTTTCACAGGTGCGGCACACACACAGAGGGGCGCGACGCACAGAGTGCGACCCCACAGTGGTGGAAATACATGGGCGTGGCACACTAGGTTTGTTGCGCGACACACACCCACCAAGGCCCGAATTTGTGCCAAATTTGCATCAAATCGCTTTGAGTCCCTTCCAATTGCTAGGTAGGGTCTAAATCTTGGTTACTCATCAAATTTTGTGAACACGATGATGGTTTATGGCCGTGGATAGTCACAATAAAAACTCATAAACCCTACCACTTGAAATCATCAAAACGATTGTTGCTAGGGTTGCAAACTTGTTGTGTTGTGCCAAGGCTCCTCTTTCTCCTCCCTATCATTTTTCCCCTTATTTCCATTTTTCCCTTTCCCCCTATTCCATTTTTTCCCCATTTTCCCTACCCTAAAACATTACTAAACCCCTATTCCCTACCCCCTACACTCATTTCTCAACTATAAAACCCCAAAACCCTACCTTATAAAATCCCCAAACCCTCCTACATGTCCCTAAACAAAATTCCCCCCCGTAACCCCTAATCCCATCATATTATTCCCCTTCCTAACACTCCCTTTTTGCATTGTTCCCCTTGGTGGCAAAGATCACAACAACATATAGTTTCACTCCCATCATCAAAGGGCAGTCCAAGCACAGTCCATACACAACAGTCATGGAATCTGAGCATTCATCGGAGTATGAGATGGAAACCCAAAGTGATTCATCCTCGAAAGAACAGGATCCCTGGAGACATCACAAAAGTGGCAAACATGTTAGGGATGAGCCAACCACCCTCACAGAATTGCAGGCCTGCCCTCTTGCTATGTCATGCTTCCAGCATTTGTCATGTTTGGAGTTTTGTCAAAAGGTGGCTAGTGTTCGAGTTCACCATGAGTTGGCCCGTTTTTTGTCCTTCACTTACATGGAAATCATGCTATCTTGGCTGGTGTCACCTTCACATTGACACCTGAAACTGTCTCATTAGCAACCGGCATATTGAACGTTGGAGAACCATGGCACAAGAAACAAAAGGTGGATCGGTAGCATTACGAGCCTTACATTAAGGGCAGTTTCTTGAGGCAGCTCCAAAGAGTCTTTCCGTTCTGATATTTGAAAGATGAATATGCTCCACTCATGAAGTTGATCATGAAGTATTTCAGCTGTGAGGGGAGGTTCTCTTGTCTATATGCCTATCACATCAGGTTGCTCATGCACTTTACCAAGGTATGGATGATGAACATCCCATATTTCATTTGCAGGAACATAGAGAGGATGAACACCTTCATGCAGCACAAGACCCCTCAGCAACAACTTAACAGTGTTTATCATTTTGCTCTAATTAAGATTTTGGTGGATCATCAACTGGGATTGCAGGGCATTACTTGGAATGAATTCATCTCCTGTGACACCTTCAACACTTCACAGTATTATCAGAGGTTGAACATGAGATAGGTGGTCCTTCTCATCAGTATGAGCACCATGAGTCCACTACTATGCCAGTATTCATTACCTATCAGAGAGGTAGTAGACATTTGTTTGCAGCAACAAAGCGAGTGTTATCTCCACCCGGGGTGGAAGGGGCCTCGCTTCCAACATCAGAAACACAGGTATAGGGCAGGGGCAAGAAGCCCATGCATGACGAGGGGCCATCAGGTGAACAATAGGTCGACTTCATCCTCATTTATGATGATGATACAGATGTGGAGAGTGCCAAACTTAGGAGGACCATCCAAGAGCAGCAAACAGAGATCCAAGCCTTGTCTCTCGATTTGGAGAGGGTTAAGTGGATTATCAGGTATTTGGAGCAGAGGAACAAATAGTTCGAAGACCATAATGAGATCATGGAGCTACCAAACATCCGTGAGAATCCCCAAGCTGCCCAACATAGGAGGATTGAGCTCACTCCATTAGAGCAAGAGATTAACAATGACTGAGAGTCTTGACTCGAGCATATCAACATCCACCTTGAGAGACTGTTAGAGAAGACCGACAAGGACAAAACCATATTGAGGTGGATGGTTTATCACTATAGGGCACAGAACATGAGTTCAAAGGCTCAGATAAGGAGTTTGAAGACGAAATTGAGCAAAGCGACAAAGAAAAAAAAGAGGCAAAAAGAGTGAGATCGGCTATGAATCTTGGCTGAAGCCTCTATGGCCTAGCATAGCACTTCATAGAGGATTTCCAGCCCAAATTTCAAAAAATTTGAGACAATTTTGGTCACTTGACAAATTTTTGGGCACAACACAGGGTTTTTCTCCTTGTGTGTCACGCCACTGGCGCGACACTTAGGATTGGGAGCTCTAAATCCCAAACGGTTTGCAGTTTTGGATTTAGCATGGAAAATCATTACTGTTGGTGCATGGACAAGAAGTTTGGGCAAGTTTTGATACCCCAGGAGGTCAAAAACACTCAAAAAATGACCTCTCTCCCCCTATTTTGACACACAGGAAGCAATCTTGGGAGAATGAAGTTTTGGAGGGGAAAATGAGCACCAAATTCAGAAATTGCACTTGGGTTAGAAAGTAGACAGGCATGGATTTCCAACAAGCACACTTGGGCACAATTTTGACTCCAGTAGGTACCTCAAAATCGCCTCCAAATTAGCGCGGTGCATATAGCTTTTGGCACGGCGCACAGGGACCCAAAGGCCAAAATCACTTCCGCTCCGCGACATTTCGATTTGCGAATTTCTCCAAGTGGGCCGGCTCATTTACACTATATTTTTCTTGGAAACTAAGGCAATGTTTAAAAATTATTTTCACTAAAGGTGGGCTCCTATCCAAGTGGTAAAGGAAGGCGAGCAGTCACCCAAGCCATTTGTCATTTTTGTAACGCTGCACCTGTAACTAATGGTTGGCTTTCCGTTTCCATTTTGTAATGATTTGAAAAACTCCCCAGCTGTGGGTTGTTCTATTTCCCAATGGCATAGTCTATTTATTGTATGCAAACCATTTTCAAAGGGTTGGTTGTAATTTATGGGAGGCTGTGGGAGAGAAACTCAGTTCTTCATTGTATATTTTGACAGAGAATTAATGAAAGGCAGCGGCTCTAGTTCATGAGATTCATGTGGTGTGAGTGTAGAAAATGTGTTCTCTTTATGTTTCATATGTATTTTTTTATGTTTCACAGTTCATTCATATTCATTTCCAGTGAAATTTTCAAATTTTCTAAGTAAGATAAGGTAGAATTCATGTTTAATGCTCTGCCTGTGGGAAAGTTTCATGTTTTGTGTTCTTCTTCTGTTGAAAAGGATTCATGTGTTTATGCCATTTTCACCCTCCTAAACAATCTTTCCATTCCACATTATTTCAAATTTAATTGCTAGACTTTCCGCCTGTCTTGCCTCACGAAATAATTTGTGCCTTTGTGTTGAATTCTCTGCTCATTGCTACTCGTTGGTCCCATACATCCCAGAAACTCAGTAATTTATAAAAAATTGCTTATTGTATCAATATTTAGTTACTAGCCTAAAATCAATATTTCACTGCAAGTCATCTCAGACCATATCGTTTTGATTATTCACTGAGCGGGACACGGAGAGAGCCCTCTCTTGTTCTGGTAGGGATAGCTACTAGACTGAGCGTGGTTTGTGGTTACCCTGAATTTTGCCTTCCTTAAGCCAAAGGCAGATTTAGGTGCTAACAAAATCATCCACTATTCTTCTGTTAGAAAATAATATATATTACGGAGCAATGGAACACATAAAATATTGCAAAAATATAAACACAAAAAACGCATAAAACAAGAGAGACACAGATATACATGGTTCACCTAGTTTGGGCTACATCCATGGAGAAATATCTAGTCCTTATTTGATTATATTATCCAGTAAACTGAAAAGATAAAACCTACAACAGATCCATTGTAACACCCTCTTCACTCTCAATCTCCTCTCCCTTCCTCACTCAGAATAGAGATGTGATATAGACGCAATACAATTCCCTTATATATAGTGAGGGGTTGCCTTCTAGGGCAAAAAACCCAAAATTAAACATAACTTCTACCATCAGAACATCTACCTAATGAACGGCCTAGATTGACTAGAAGTTACTAGACTTTTACAAGGAAATTTTACATCTATTTTTAGCTTCAATGGCACTGCCCCCGAACACCCGTCTCGGGACCACTGGCCCTCGGACCCCCCTGCACCCCCTCGTGGGGGACAAGTCTCCCCGCCCCCCCGCCTCACACCCCCCTGCATGGAGGGGTGTATAGTCTTGCTAGGGTGTACATCTGGCTGAAACTTTTGAATACAAAAGATAATCAGGCTCCACGCCCAACAATTTCCCACTTCGAGACTGATTATAGCAACTCCATCAGTGCTTCTTTTGCTAAAAAATGGCTCCACTTTGGACCTACGTATTTCTCATCTTCTTCATCATACTTGAAGACCAATTGAAACTGAGCAGATTCTTAGTTTCTCCCTGGTTACAACTTTTGTTAACATATTTGCAGGATTCTAGCTAGTGTGTATCTTTTCCAGCTTCAACTGGTCATCTTCCAATGATGACCGTATGAAATGGTACTTGAGTTGTATATGTTTACTCTTGGAATGAAATGCAGAGTTCTTTGCAAGATGTATGACACTCTGCTATCACTGTGTAACCTGCCCAACTCTTGCTTCTTACCCAATTCATCCAGAAACCTTTGTAACCAAATCATTTCTTTACTGGCCTTTGTAGTAGCAACATACTCTGCTTCTATTGTTGAAAGTGCAACAACACTTTGGATTTTTGAAACCCAATTGATAGCTGCTCCACTTACAATAAATACATATCCTGTAGTGCTCCTCTTGTTATCTCTGTCCCCTGCCATATCTGCATCAACATATCCCTATAGAGAAATGTTTGAACCACCAAAGCATAATGCTTTATTTGTGGTACCTCTCAATACTTGAGAATCCATTCACCGCCATCAATGTTCTTTCTTGGATTGTTCATGTACCTACTTACAACTCCCACTGCATGTGCAATATCAGGCCTTGTGCAGACCATTGCATACATTAAGCTTCCAACTGCTAATGCATATGGAACTTTCAGACATATGAGCCATTTCTTCATGAGTCTTGGGACACGCCTTTGAAATGGCTAGCCAAAGGTATACTAACTGGTTTTGCATTCTGTATATTAAACCTTTTCAACACCTTTTCTATGTACTCACTTTGAGACAATGTTAATTTGTGATTCTTCCTGTCTCTAGTTATTCTCATACCAAGGATTTGTTTTGCAGCACACAAAACCTTCATTGCAAATGAATTTTCCAATTTCCTTTTGAACACATTTATTTCTTGCGTGTTAGAACCTACAACAAGCATGTCATCTACATACAATAACAATATAATATAGCTTCCATCATTTTGCCTTTTGAGATAAACACAATGATCAGAGTGACATCTAGTATAACCTTGTTCAGACATAAACCTGTCAAATTTTAGATACCACTGCCTTGGAGCCTATTTTAAGCCATATAAGCTCTTCTTCAACCAACACACTAGTTTTTCCTTCCTTTTTACCCCATATCCTTGTGGCTGCTGCATATATATCTCTTCCTCCAAATCCCCATGGAGAAAGGTTGTCTTTACATCTAACTGCTCAAGATGCAAATCTTTAGCTGCTACTAGACTTAAAATAGTTTTGATTGAATTCATTTTCACAACAGGGGAAAATATCTCATCAAAGTCTATACCCTTTTTCTGTGCAAGCCCCTTCACCACAAGTCTAGCTTTGTACCTTTTTCTACTTCCATCTTCTTCCTTTAGCCTGTAAATCCGTTTATTTTGCAATGTTGTTTTACCTGTAGGCAACCTGAATAAGTCCCAAGTCTGGTTATGTGCTAAGGAGTTCATCTCTTCTTTCACGGCTTGCTCCCACTTCTTCCTAGTTTCTACCGGCACTGCTTCTTCATAACATTCTGGTTCACCAGAATCAGTCAATAATACATAATATAATGAAGGAGGGTATCGTTCAGGGGGTCTACTTATCCTGGTAGAACTTCTAACACCACTTTCAGGTGTTTGAGGTGCTTCTTGTTATTGTGGTTGTTGTTCTAGCTGTTGATCATTATGATTTTCAGGCACCATCACTTTTCCTATGATATCATCAAGCACTGTGTATTCTCTATTTTCTTTTTCCTGTTTCTTTTCCTACAATTGATTCTTATACAAGACCTTTTCATTGAATATTACATCTCTGCTCCTAATGATTTTGTTATTTTCATAATCATATAAGCTATAACCAAAATCATGAACACCATATCCAATAAAGGTACATTTCTTTGATTTTTCCGCAATCTTTGTTCTATTTTATTTATTAATGTGGACAAAGGCTTCACAACCAAAAGTCTTTAAAAATGAGTAGTTTACCTTTTTACCTATCCATGCCTCCTTTGGAATACCACCATCCAAGGAACTTGAAGGTCCTCTGTTTATTAGATAAATAACAGTGTCTACATCATCTGCCCAAAATTGTAAAGGCAATCTTGCATGCAATCTCATGCACCTTGCACGCTCCATGATTGACCTGTTCATCCTTTCTGACACACCATTTTCTTGCGGTGTTCTTGGAACTGTCTTCTCTCTGCGAATTCCATTCTCTGAATAGTACCTATCAAACTCTTTGCTACAATATTCACCTCCATTATCTGATCTGAGACACTTCAATCTTTTCCCTATCTCATTTTCAACCAAAGCTTTCCATTTCTTGAAAGTATCAAATACATTAGATTTATTTCGAATACAATAAATCCAGGTTTTTCTAGTTGCATCATCAATAAAAGTAACATAATAATGAGAGCCACCAAGAGATGATACCTGAGCAGGTCCCCATACATTTGTATGCACAAGCTCTAATTTGTCGCTCTCCTTTTCTTTCCCAACTCTAAGGAATCCGACTCTCTTCTGTTTTCCATAAACACAATTTTCACAGAATTTTAAATCAACATGCTTCAAACCTGGTAACAAATTTCTTGAGAGAAGAATCTGCATCCCCTTCTCACTCATGTACCCGAGCCTATGATGCCACAATGCCGTATCTTCTCCTATAGATGTTAAATCATTAACATAATTAGAAATACTATTGAATAAGTACAATGTACCAACATTTTCTCCTTTTGCTATTACCAAGGACCCTTTAGTGACCTTCTAGGTCTTATCTCTGAAAGTAGTTATGCAACCTTCATCTCCGAACTACCTTGTTGAAATTATATTTTTCTTCAGATTCGGAACATGCCTTACCTCCTTCAATAGCAATTGATTTCCATTCTGTTGTTTTATGAAAACTATACCCATTCCAATGATTTTACAGGGTTTATCATCACCCAATTGAACCTGTCCAAAATCTCCTTGAACATAATCATGAAAATGTTTCTTATCAGGTGTGGCATGGAATGAGGCCCCTGAATCTACCACCTAGGCATTAATAATATTTTCTAGTGAAAGAATCAAAGCATCTTGCAACACATCACCTGTTACATTTGCTTCATGATTAGTTTCTTGTTGTGCGTCTCCTTCTTTTCCCTTCCGAGACTTGCAATATTTCTTCAGGTGTCCTTTCTTCCTGCATTTCCAGCACACTATCCCTGATCTATACTTGGATATGCCTTTTCTTGACTTACTTTCATATCCTAGCCTCTTTCCTCTTTCCATTTTTCTTGCCCCAGTATCTTTAGTCAAAGCATTACTTGATGTCTCACCGGAGCTTTTCCGTCGCATTTCCTCACTAAGGATTGCATCGAAAACATCATCAAACTTGAAAGTACTAGATCGAGAGACAGATTTACTAATGGCCATAACTAAACCATTCCAACTTTTTGGCAATGAGCACAGAAATAACAGAGCCCTAACTTCATCATCAAAATTTACCCCTACAGAACCTAACTGACTTGTAACTGTATTAAAATCATTTAAATTGTTTGCAACAGATCCACCTTTTAACATCTTCATATTAAATAAATGCTTCATAAGAAATACCATTTTTGAGGCCGAGGGTTTTTCATATAGTTTGGCCAATGTCGACATTAAACCCTCTGTTGTCATTTCCTTTGAAATATTTAATGCTACTGACGCCGCTAGGAACAACCATATTGTTCCAAGTGCCTTTCCGTTGAGAATATCCCATTCTGTGTCTATCATACTCGTCGGCTTCTTTGTTTTTCCGCTCAATGGTAGGTACAGATCTCTCTGATACTGATAATCTTCCATATGCATCTTCCACAACTGGTAGTTTTGGCCATTGAATTTTTCGATCCTAAACCTACCATTTTTTGCCATTGCTCCCACTCGAACCAGGAACCCTTCTCTCCTGCGAGTTTATCAACCAAATAGACCTTCGGTTTTGATATCAGTTGTTAGAAAATAATATATATTACGGAGCAATGGAACACATAAAATATTGCAGAAATAAAAACACATAAAACACATAAAACAAGAGAGACACAGATATACGTGGTTCACCTAGCTTGGGCTCAATCCACGGAGAAACAGCCAGTCCTTCTTTTATTATATTATCCAGCAAACTGAAAAGATAAAACCTACAGTAGATCCATTGTAACACTCTCTTCACTCTCAATCTCCTCTCTCTTCCTCAATCAGAATACACATGTGATATATACGCAATAAAATTCCCTCATATATAGTGAGGGGTTGCCTTATAGGGAAAAACACCCTAAATTAAACATAACTTCTACCGTCAGATCATCTGCCTAATGAACAAACCAGATTGACTAGAAATTACTAGACTTTTACAAGGCAATTTTACATCTATTTCTAGCTTCAGGGTTGCTGCCCCTGAACCTCCGCCGGGGGACCGCTGGCCCCCGAACTCCCACGGGGGGGACAAATTCCCCCCCGCACCCCCCCGCGTGGAGGGGTGTATAGTCTTCCTGGGGTATACATCCAGCTGAAACCTTTGAATACAGAAGATAATCAGGCTCCGCACCCAACATCTTCAACAGTATCCATAGCTTCAGCCTCGAGGACAAGGATACTTTTGATGGGGAGGGCATGTCAGGGTCCAACCCTAACCAATTTATTTATGTAATAAGCCCAAGGGGGCCTTGTCAGAGTCATATTTAGCTAGTTTTTCAATAGACCTCATAAGCAATTATCTGCATTAATAAAAATTGTAAGTGGTTGACCCACATTATAGAAAACATAACAAAATTAGTTATAAACTAGGGCCATAGTTAATAAATAAAGTGGTTAACCCATATTATGCAAGGGACCACTAGTAGTTAGGATTTTGGATGTCATAAAACTATAAATAATCTTAGATAGAAAGGTAAGAGACATTGACTTTTATTGTAATTGAGCTCTGATCTGTTGGAGGTTACCCTCTGGAAGAGGCAAGTGAACATTGTATTATGCTTCTAAATAATAAAATATCTTTGTAGCTTGTCTCAATTCATGTGATATTTCTATGTTTATGGAAATATTGTTTTGTATTTCTGGAATTTTATTATTCTCACAGGTCAAGTGCATAAAAACTAAACTATGTTCAAAATAAATACCTCAAAATGATATCGACTTCAATCATTCCTCCTGTTTCTTCCTAAGTGTAACATATGCACTATTTCACATTTTTGAATAACATTGAAAAGAAAAAGGTGGTGAAATTCGTAAACCATCAATGGATTTCACCCTTAATATAACTATAAATTTCAAACCCTGCCTCTCTTTATATCCAATATCTACAGTGGATTGTTGCAAAGTCATCCCATGTGATTTGTGTGTAGTCAGGGCCCATGCCATTTCAAAAGCATGTGTTTAAGAATACCTCTAATGACAGGTGTTATGGGCACAAAATTTGGAAAGTCCCTGTGAAATGGAACACCAATGTACTTTTCAAAAATAATTGTAGCGAATTGTAGAAGTGGTGGCAGCTTTGAACTAGGCACATAGAAGATATCTTCAATATATCCAAGTGCGCCATTGACCAACCCAACTTCAACCTACAAATTACATGTGAAAATGACACATTTCCCATGACACAATAACACTTCACACTCCGGCACATCATCATAATTGTCAGTTATTTCTATTCTTCTAGTACATTCCATAACACATATTGCAGTTAGACAATCTAAAGATTTAAAGATTTTCTGATTATGGAAATTGACGAGATTATTCGTTGCAAACAAGGGAATTGAAGATTTGAATAAAATCTTTTGTTGTGGACATAAGACGTTGTCGACACATGTCATAAGAATATCCCAACCATCTAGAAAAGGCTCTGCATTTCTAATATTCCTTAAAATATTGTGAAAGATGTATGTCTTGGATCATCTCCTTGTTGCTTATAAATTTTATCCAAAGTCACAACAATGTTGAAGCTTTGACACATCAATTTCCCTATTGTTTTACCTACGTACAAGGGTTTATGTTTAACAGGAGCTCCCCAAGGTCACCCAAAAGAATAATGGACCTACCACCAAAAGGAGAAGCCTTATTTTCAGGGAAGGCTTCTCAAAAATGAGAATATATATGTATGAATAAACTTGGACCTATAAATCGCATTTCATCAATAAAAATATATCGAATGTGCCTCATTTCTTCTTGAAACATTTCTAAGTCTTGACCATTCAATTGTTTCATATCTTTTACAGGAATTTTCAAAGCAGAGTGTATTGTTTTGCATGTATATTAAAAGAAGCTATACCAATTGGAGCGAGAAATAACAATGGATTTCTATCATCTGTTGTTGAAGCGGAAGGATCATGATAAATATAATGAATAAGAGAAGACTTACATATTTGGGTGGTTCCTTGAATAATCATTTTCAAAGGATCATTGTTTCCACCATTAACAAAGTGTCAAAAAACAATTTCAAAAGTATCTCTTTGTTTCTCCGATAAAGAAGAATGCAACAAAATTGTCTCCCCAACTGTGTTGACATTAACAACACCTGCAAATTGTGCCCCCTTTATAAAATGGATAACATATTATACAATATCATTTGAAACCATTGTTTCCTCCCAATTATAATGTATATCAAAGTCCCTTCTACTAAGATTGTCAAGGTTAGACATGTTTACATTGTTTGAGGAATTATTCGGGAAAAAATCTTCCACTCTTATGAATCTCGATCAACATTCTCTTCATGAATAAGGGACTCAAAATCTTCTCATTTCCTTCATTTGGAAAAGGACCTTGATCAACATGCCAAGTAAAATATCTTAAATTCCTCCAAGTCTCGATGATAGTTTCACTTGAAAGGCCCATATTTGAAGCAATGTCACGGAATGGCTTGTATAAAAGAAACCCAATCCAACAAAATGTTTCAAACTCTTCTAAATTGTTATTTGGAACAACAATAAAACCATGGCCAGGAACTAAGAATAACACGAATGGATCATTATCTCCATGGCTCTTGCTTACGATAGACATCAAAACTCCATGATATTGTTGTTTCTATCAAACACAAATTCTCCAAAAAGAGGGTTTGGGTTTGAGAAATCTGAACATTTGTTTTTCACGAGGTTTCATTAGAATTCACTAATATTTTTTGGTATACATTCTTCCCAACGTTCAATGGAAAAAATGTGTGACTACATACAACAAGAGGTATCTTTAGCAACATATGGAAGGTTTCTTGAGCTCCAATGTCACGTTGAACAAGTGTTTCAGCAAGGAACCTTCTATACAAAGATAATTCTAGAGCGTCACATCCACTTGCATTAGCAACTCTTGTCAAAATTTCGTGTATAACTACCCCTCCCATATCTATCTAGTTTCACTAGCCTGCCAGGGTAAACGTGATAGGAAGAGCTACTGTGACATGACCTAACCTCCTAGATTCCATTAAATAAGTGGGGCCAACCACAAAAGACAAATGATGTCTCACAACATCCTACAAGTGCTACATGACCCTAAGAGGTTCATAAACCACCTAAGGTGGCCAAAACCTGAGCTCGACACCCTTTTATTTGACCTGGGTCCCTAACTGTACCCACAACAATACCTCCATATGGTTGGAAGCTTCCAACCACATGCACAATATTGCATCCATGTTGTTGCAACCAAAATGTTCCAGTTTAAAGGTAGCAGTCCTAGATTTTGGGCCTAAATTGTAGGTTAGCGTCTAGACCACTTCCCGTAACTATGTGAGACTTACCAGAATGATAAATGACATCAATACAAATGTATCCATATAAAAATTGATCAAAGACTTGACCTAACTAGGCCTAACCATGATAATCAATTTGTCAAACATATGCCAAACATGTGATCTATAGGTCATAAATTCATATTCAAACATATGCACCTGATACTTATTTGAGAATCATCAAGAAGGTTTAATACCCTCCCATAATAGCTGTAATAACATGTATCAGCTCATGCATTCATTAACCATTCATTTATAAATCAAAACACATAAATATCCATAGTCAATATACACCATATAACCATAATATAACCAACAAATTCAAAACATATACACCATGATAAACTAATAACAAGTAAAATTACTCATGAAAATACAAGAGGAAAAAATATCTTATTAACATATGAAAAATCGAACCAAGTGAGGGACTTCCACATATCAACCAACCATAGATTGGGTTGAACCAAATATCTCTTTCAGCTAATCACCCCCACACCATATTCCAAGAGTGAATGTGGGATCTCATGGAATAAACCAAAAAAAACCAAACCAAGGCATCAAGAGGCCAAACCACCTCAACCCTTAACTAGTGATTCTAACTCATGGTCGGACATCACTAGCATCAACCAGATTGGTTTCTACCCACGTTTTTCAGGGCTCCTTGGAATTTGTTCCAACTGCAGCTCCAGGAATTAATAACTCAACCCATAGCCTTCCAGGCTCCAGAGTGTTTTTCCAACCAAGGCTCTAGTAGTAGTAACTCAATCCATCAAGGGCTCCAAAGTGTTTTTCCAACCAAGGCTCCATGACTAGCAACTCAACCTAAGTTGTTCTAGGGATCCAGAGCATTTGTTCCAGCCAACGGCTCCAGGAACTAGTAACTCAACCCACAACCATAAGGAACTTGACCACCAATAAAAAAAAACAAGTACAAAAACTGACAATACCATGGCTATCAAGGAAATGGCAAGGATAGGTAAAATCACTGTCAATCCAGGCAATCCTCCATGTTAATGACATATCATAACCAATTAACCACATGGATATAGCATGCATGCCAAAACTAGCAAGGAAATCATGCATGAAACTTGATACCTACAAAAAAATATCACTACAGCTACTGATCCTATTATTACCTTGCACTTTACTGCTTTCCTTTTCCTTCTTTCTCCAAATCAAATGAAAACTAAAGTTCTTCAAGCATGCTCCAACAATGCTGCAATATTTCTCTAACTATGCAAGAGTATGAGAGAGAGAGAATAGAATGAGAGTGCCAAAGAATGAACTAAAAATAGTTGTGAACTGATCCTCAAAATCCTTTTTATCATTAAGGCCTCTATTTTCTTCATTGTTCCTCAATTTCCTTCAATTTCCTCCTCATGCTAATTTGTGACCTTTCATCTCCCTTCTCTCCTATTTTCCATTATTTCATGTTGGGTGTAGTGTTGAAAATAATACTGAGAGGGGGGGGTGAATCAGTATTATCTAGTTCTTTTACCAAATCTTCCTTATTTACACTTTGAATTATTTTTGCATATCAGTACCATAAAATAATGAGCATGAACAAGAAAAATAGACAATCACATCAAAGAACACGAGATATAAGGTGGAAACCCAATGTGGGTGAAAACCACCTGCTGCAATATGTCTCTATCTTCTTTCAAATTAGAAACTCCTTTTATAATGGTCTTTTACTGGTGCAGTCCTTTACCAGTACGCAGGCTGCAACCTACAGAGAGCTACAACTCTCTCTCGTTTTCCAGTCTCTTCTGGAAGGGATCTACAACCCCCTACTTCTTTTCAAGGACCACTTTTCATAAATTTTCAAACTGGATCCATATACATCAAACGATCATCAAGTACATTACACAGTCAGCTGCAGTAACCAGATCAACAATAATAGAACTAAACCCAAAACACCTTTTCAATAGAAAAATTCAGTCAACAGAAGATCTTAAGACAGATACGCAATTTTCCTTTCACTGGCCTGCGTCGCTACGCACTTCACCCTCTGCTTCTCTGCGTATACCCGCAGAGCTCCTTCTGCTGCACTGCGTGACCATGCACTGCTTCTTCTACTGCGTTGCGTACAGTACGCACCCAAATTCACTATCGCGCCGCGTACTTCACTGAAGCCACGCACCCAAAGACACTATCACGCCGCGTACTTTTCCTGTGTGTATGCACCTCAACCTCCGTCGCTCTGCGTACCCACGCACTGCGCCTTCGTCGCCTCTGCGTACCCACGCACTGCGCCTTTGTCTCCCCTGCGTACCCACGCACTTATCCTTCTTCTGCTCTTGCGTGCCCACGCACTCGCACCGTTAAACACCTGCGTACCTCTGATTAGGGCCGAAATACAGTCAGATGCTCAGATCAGATCTTGCGCTCGAGAGATCACCCTTCACAGATTCGCTTTCAACTTCTCTTTTATAGATCAAGCTTTTAAACCAAGAACCCAATATTTCAGATCTTAAGATATTCTATTTTCAAAAATATGCTCAAGCCAAATGATCTCCTTTTCTTTATATAGGCAAGCTCTTCCTCAAATCATGGACCAATACCACGGGCCAAAACCATAATAATACAATACCATCGGCTAAATACCAAGGGTTAAACATAAGAAACCCCACGTGTGCTTTTCTCTCCTTGAAATGAGTGCACTGGGGGGGTACGCACCTCCTGAATGGCTGACTTGCGTGTTTGGCCGCGGTCCCTGCATGGCATACCTGCGGGTACGCATCTTCTGAACTGTTCTCCTGTGTACTTCTTAATTTTCATCATATTGAGAGCCTTGCCATGGGTGTTGCCATCAAGTACAACATTTGTAACATATAACCTCACCAAAAACATAATGCCAACAATCTCCCCCTTTGGACTTGATGGCAACCTCAAAAATTTCAGCGACATTCTCCCCCTTTGACATCAAGGGCAAAGGGTTATGCTCCCCCTAAGAACATGCTCCCCCTGAATATGAACCAGATCTGTAAAGAAGAACCATAAACCACCAGACCCCCATAGAGACATATTGCAGCTATATTCCGACCAACTTCCTTGATCTCCTTTCGTACATCCTCCATAATGCCAACAATGCATTATATACTCCCCCTGAACCTGTGCCGCAGCCCAGCACATGTACGCATGTACCCCAGGAGAACCATGCGTACAACCAACAATCAGAAGAGTTTCAACAATAAGATGACGCATCAACAACCCCCAGCTTTTGCCTGAGGTATTCGAAAGCTTCCCTGGGCAATGGTTTGGTGAGAATATCAGCAACTTGCTCCTTAGAAGGGACATACTCCAACTTTACTTTCTGTTCAAGAACTTGTTCCCGGAGAAAATGATACTTGATTGGTATGTGCTTGGTTTTTGAATGCATGACAGGATTCTTTGAGATACTGATTGCACTTGTGTTATCACATAAGATGGAGATAGGTGGTGTACAAGTGATTTGAAAATCCTGCAAGGTCTGCATCATCCAAAGGAGTTGAGTGCAGCAAGATGCAGCAACAACATATTCCGCTTCAGCTGTAGACAAGGCAATCAAACTCTCTTTCTTGCTGAACCAAGATACTAATCTGGAACCCATAAAGAACGCAACACCACTTGTGCTCTTCCTGTCATCCACGCTTCCGGCCCAATCTGCATCTGTATAAGCATGAAGTGT
>APFE030251549.1:0-21893 GCA_000404065.3 Pinus taeda
TCAACATTTTATAACATTTTAAAAAGTGTTTTGTAACTTTTTTTAAGTGTATATAAAAAGAATTTACTAAGGTGTTATAAAACCTAAACCCTAAACCCTAAACCCCAATCCCCAAACCCTAAACCCTTATCATTTATTAAGATTTTAAAAAGTGTTTTATAACATTTTTTAAGTGTTTATTAAAGCACTTAATAAAGTTTTATAAACCCTAAACCCTAAATCCTAAACCTCAAACCCTAAACCCTACACCGTAAACAATAAACCCTAAACCCTATAAACTAAACCTTAAACCCTAAGCATTTTATGTTATGAAACCAGCTCACAAAAAGATAGAAAAGATATATCAACGCCTTAGAATTTAGCCTCTTCGAGGGGGAAACCTCATTTAAATTACATAAATGAACAATTTTTGGATGATACAAATGACAAGACCTCCTTTCTATATATAGGAGTCTAAGGGGTCATAATATAATCAGAGCCGACATAACAATGAGAATGTAAGGGCACAATAATAACAATATTGGGCTTCTATGGGGACTACAAGGGTACAACAATATATAAGGGGGTTGTACTAATAACAATAAGGGGTTACACTAATAGTATATGGGCCTAACATGCCCCTCTCCTTCAAAAAGTGTTGTCCTCAATGCTTGAGTAGTTCTTGATGCTTCTATATAAAATTATTGTCCTTGCATGTGAAATCTTCGATAGGTAAGTACTTCCACTTGATGAGATGCTTTGAAATTGATCAATTTCGTAGTTGTCAACTTCTCGAGTCTATAAATGCTTCAGGTTCCAATATGATTTTTCCTTCCTTCTCAAGTTCTGGCAATATTGTTGGAACATGGATATTCAACAACTTTTGAATGAGTTCCCACCCTACTTCGCCTTTCTTCCATTCATACCTTCCTTTTTTTATCAAATTTGGTTGGATAATTGTACCAACCTCTACCATTTCTGCAACCATATGTTAAATTTCACTCCTTTGGGCATATGGATATCTATAAGGCGTGAGATTTGGAGGAACACATCTTGGAATAAAATGAATAGCACAATCATGATCAGGAATACATGGGAGACCTTTGGGAGTCTCAGATACCTTGGAATGATTGTCCAAGACTTTTTGGAGATCTGGAGAAATACATGATTTCGATGTGCGAACAGTTAGCGAACATAATTTTGTAATTACACCTTGTTGTTATTTCTTTAGAAACTTCGTCATTCAGTCAGAGTTGATTATCTTTCCTGGTTTCCTTCTGATACCCCTTAATTCAACATCCTTTCTTTCTGAAGAAAATTTCATAAAAAGTTCTTGAAAATTAAAAGCTATTGTACCCAAGGTTTGTAGCCATTGGACTCCTAGTACAACATCAGCATCACCCATTGGAGTGGAAAACATTGGGTTATTGAATAAATATTCTCCCATGGATAACTTGATATTATGGAACTTTCAAGAGCAATTTATGGTTCCTCCACTTACAACCGTCACTTGACACTATGGTGCTGGATCTAGGAAGCAATTCAAGTCCTTGGCTATCTTACAATTTATAAAATTATGGTACTACGTGAATCAATAAACACTATTACCTTTTTCTTCTTGATATTTCCTTCTATCTTCATATTTTGAGGAATGGTAATTCCAACGAATGCATTACAAGATATGGTCGGATTCATTTCTTCTTTCTCTGGGGTTCATTCCTGGTGAGTATCCTTTTCTTTTATTATTTCTTGATACTTTTATTCTTGATATTTCACTATTTTAACCTTCTTCTTAACATGTCCTTCTATATTGAGAGTTTGGGGAGTGGTAATTTCTTCCAATGCTTTACAAGATATGGTCGAATTCATTTCTTGATGCTCGATGTGACCTTTCACTTCTTGGACATTTTTCCTCTTGATATGTCCTTCTATCTTGATAGTTTGATGAGTGGTAATTATGGCCAATGCATTACAAGATATGGTTGGATTCATTCCTTCTTCCTCGATGTGATATTTCACTTCTTGAACCTTTTTCTTCTTCATATGTCCTTTTATCTTGAGAGTTTAAGGAGTGGTAATTCTTGCCAATCCTTTACAAGATATGGTCAGATTCATTTCTTCTTTCTCTGGGGTTGGGTCCTAGTGCATATCCTCTTCTTTTGATGTTTCTTGATCCTTTTCTTCCTCCTCTTCGTACTCTATGTAAAATAATTTCTTCTCAACACACTTATGACCTTTAGGTCATTTGCTATCACAATTGTAACAAAGCCCTTTATCTCTTTTTTCTTTAAATTGTTGTGATGTAACCCTTGTGGGTTGTGGAAGGCTAGGAGAAACAACACTTCCATCTTTATAGTTGTGATGGGTAGACTTCCTTGTTTCCATAATTTTACTTTCCACTATGTAACAAAGCCCTTTTACTCTTTCCAATTGTTGTGGTGTTGCTATAAAAAAGGTGTTGTTGTTTGTATCCTCATAATGTGCTATCAATTCCTCCATGAAAATTGACCACGTAAAAAGTTGTTTACGAGAACAAATCCCTTTATACCATAAAAATTGATCCAGTTCTAAATATGAAGATGCAATACATACCTTTTGTAACAGTGGTACACCATGTAAATCAAAATATTGCTCCATCTGAAGTATCCAATTTACCGGATCCTTGCCATCAAACTTCGTCATCTTGCTTTTTCTTGATTTTAGGAGCTCAATCTTGAAACAACCGTAGCTCTATATTTTCAGATCTTTAAGTTCTGAAATTGAGACCTACAGTAGCACTCTACTTCCTCTTTCCAATGCCACTAGTATGATCCAAATTGGATTCTCCAAGGAAGAGTTATGTCAACTCTCCCACAGTGACCTGATTATAGACTAGTTTAGTAGAACGAACTTGTACGATGTGCCACGTGTCACTATTTCGACCTTTGGCTCTGAAAAATATATACAAGAAACTAACATCTGTCCTCTTTCTGTACCTTCTTACGAAATTTCAATCTGATTCTCAGAGAGAAAGTTATGACGATTTTCCCCAGGTCACCTGTTTGGAATGTAATTCAAGAGTCTTCAAAAAGACCAACTTCCTTAAATCATATATCCGCAAATATAGCACTAAAATATCTGAAATTTTGACCCAAGGTTCAGTGTGCTTTCGTCTCAAATGGATCTTTTTTTTCACTTCTAAAATGTCACAGAAAAAAAGTTATAGTGAAAATCCCACAATGGCCTATTTGGAGCAACGAAACCCTCGAATCCAAAGCTCTGATACCAAATGTTATGAAACCAGCCCACAAAAAGATAGAAAAGATATATCAACGCCTTAGAATTTAGTCTCTTCGAGGGGGCAACCTCCTTTACATTACATAATGAACAATTATTGGATGATACAAATGACAAGACCTCCTTTCTATATATAGGAGTCTAAGGGGTCATAATATAATCAGAGCCAACATAACAATAATAATGTAAGGGCACAATAATAACAATAGTTGGCTTCTATGAGGCACAATAATAACAATAGTGGGCTTCTATGGGGACTACATGGGTACAACAATATAATAAGGCGGTGGTACTAATAACAATAAGGGGTTACACTAGTAGTATAGGGGCCTAACATTTTATAACATTTTTAAAAGCTTTTTGTAAATTTTGTTTAAGTGTTTATTAAAAGAATTTACTAAATCATTATAAACCTTAAACCATACACCCTAACACCTAAGCCACAAAACCTAAACCCTAAACCCTAAACACTAAGCGCTAAACCCTAAAACATAAACTCAAAACCCTAAACCCTAAACACAAAAACATAAACACTAAACCCTAAAACATAAACCCTAAACCCCAAACCCCAAACACTATACCCTCAACTGTAAACCCAAGAACCTAACCATTTTATAACATTTTAAAATTTGTTTAAGTGTTTATTAAGATCATTTACTAAAATATTGTAGACCCTAAACACTAAGCCCTAAACCTAAACCCAAACTCCAAACCTTAAACCATAAGCCCTAAGCCCTAAGCATTAAATCCCAAACCCTAAACCGTAAACCCTGATCATTTTATAACATTTTGAAAAGTATTTTGAAACCTTTATATAAGTATTTATTAAAATCATTTACTAAAGTCTTGTAAACCTTAAACCCTAAAGCCTATTCCCTAAAGCCTGAACCGCAAACGCTTAATCCTAAACCTTAAACCATAAACCCTTAACCCTAAACCCTAAATTGTAAACTCTAAACCCTAAGTATTTTATAACATTTTAAAAAGTGTTTTGTAATTTTTATTTAAATTTTTATTAAAAGCATTTACAAAAGTTTTATAATCCATAAACCCTAAACCCTAAAACCAAAACCCTAAACCCTTAGCATTTTATAGCATTTTAAAAATGGTTTTCTATCTTTTATTTATGTGTTTGTTAAAAGAATTTACTAAAGTGTTATAAACCATAAACCCTAAACCGTAGCCCTAAAACCTATACACTAGACATTTTATAACATTTTAAAAAGTGTTTTGTAACTTTTATTAAGTTTTTACTAAAATCATTTCTGAACACTTATAAACCGTAAACCTTAAACCCTAAATCACAAACCCTAAACCCTAAGCATTTTATAACATTTTAAGAAGAGTTTTTTTAACTTTTATTTAAGTGTTTATTAAAAGAACTTACTAAATCCTTATAGATGTTAAATCTTAAATCATGAACCCTAAACCACAAACCACAAAACCCAAATTCTAAATACTAATCATTCTATGGCATTTAAAAAAGTGTTTTGTAACTTTCATTTAAGTGTTTACAAAAAGAATTTTCTAAAGTGTTATAATCCCTAAATCGTAAACACTAAAACCTAAACCTAAAACCCAAAACCCGAAACCCTAAGTATTTTATAACATTTTGAAAAATGTTTTGTAACTTTTATTTAACTTTTTATTAAAATAATCTACTAAATTGTTATAAAACCTAAAACCTATGCCCTAAAATGTAAACCCCAAACCCTAAAACTTACACCCTAAACCGTAATCATTTTCAAACATTTTAAAAATGATTTTGTAGCTTTTATTTAAGTGTTTATTAAAACAATTTACTAAAGTGTTATAAAACCTAAACACTAAGCCCCAAACGCTACACGTGAAACCCTAAAACCTAAACCATATGTATTTTATAACATTTTAAAAAGAGTTTTCTAAATTTTATTTAGGTGTTTATTAAAATGATTTACTAAAGTGTTATAAACCTTAAAGCCTAAACCCTAAGAATTTTAGAACATCTAAAAAAGTGTTTTGTAACTTTTATTTAAGTGTATATTGAAAGCATTTACTAAAGTGTTATAAAAATTAAACCATAAACCCGAAACCCTAAACCCTAAACAACCAAACTTTAAAACCTAAACCCTAATCATTTTATAAAATTTTAAAAAGAATTTACTAAAGTGTTAAATCCTAAACCCTAAACTATAAACCATAAACCCTAAACCCTTAATGCTAATTTTATTTTAATACTTTGAAAAGCGTTTTGTAACTTTAGTGTTATAAATCCTAACCCATAGACCCTAAACCCTAAACCCAAAACCCAAAACCCAAAACTCGAAACCCTATGTCCCAAACTGTAAACCCCAAACGGTAAACCCTAAACACTAGGAATTTTATAACATTTTAGAAAGCGTTTTGTAAATTTAATTTAAGTGTTTATTAAAAGAATTTACGAAAGTGTTATAAAACCTAAACCCTAAACCCCAAATCCCAAACCCTATATCCTAATTCTTATAGCCTAAAGGATAAACCCTAAAATCATTTACTAAGGTCCTATAATTCCTAAACCCTAAAGCCTAAAGTTGAAAGAA
Organism: Pinus taeda; assembly: GCA_000404065.3. NCBI lineage: Eukaryota > Viridiplantae > Streptophyta > Pinopsida > Pinales > Pinaceae > Pinus > Pinus taeda. The sequence continues at coordinate 5,814 of APFE030251549.1, forward strand.
TTTACTAAGGTTTTATAAACTCTAAACCCTAAAATCCAAAATCTAAACCCTAAACACTAAGCCCTAAAGCCCAAACCCTAAAACCTAATGATTTTATAACATTTTAGAAAGTGTTTTGCATCTTTTATTAAAGTTTTTACTAGAACGATTTACTAAAGTGCTATAAACCCTACGCCCCTAATCCCTAAACCCTTAACCTTAAACCCCAAACCCCTAAACCCTAAAAAACCCTAAACCCTAAAAATCCATAAACCATAAAAAGCCTAAACCCTAAAAAAGCATAATCCCTAAAAAGCATAATCCCTAAAAAACTCGAAACCCTAAAAAACCATAAACCCTAAAAAACCTTAAACCCCAAAAACCCCAAACCCTAAAAACCAAAAAAACCGTAAACCCTAAAAATTATTTTTAACTTTTTTATAAGTTTTTATTAAAAGAATTTTTTAAAGCATTATAAACCATAAGCCCTAAACCCTAATACCCACACCCACAACCTAAACCCTAAACGCTAAACCAAAAGCACTTTACAACATTTAAAACCCCAAACCCTAAACCCCAAGAATTTTATAACATTTTAACAAGCGTTTGTAACATTTTTCTAAGTGTTTATTTAAAGAATCTACTAAATTGTTGTAAACCCTTAACCGTAAAACCTACACCCTAAGAATTTTATAGAACTTAAACAAGAGTTTTGTAACTTTTTCTAAAGTGTTTATTAAAAGAATTTAGTAGTGTGTCCCTCAAAACTAAACCCTAAGCATTTTATAACTTTTTAGCAAGTGTTTTGTAACTTTTCTTAAGTGTTTATTAAAGGATTTACTAAAGCTTTATAAACCCTAAACCCTAAACTCTAAACACTAACATTTTATAACATTTTAAACCCTAAACCCTTAGCATTTTATAACATTTTAAAAAGTGTTCTGTAACATTTTTTTAAGTGTTTATTAAAAGAATTTATTGAAGTGTTATAAGACCTAAACCCTAAACCCTAAACGCTGAGCATTTTATAAAATTTTAAGAACCATTTTGTAATTTTTTTAAGTGTTTATAAAAAGAATTTACAAAGGCCTTGTTAATCATAAACCATAAACCTTCACCATTTGATAACATTTTAAACCCTAAACCTAAACCCTAAGCATTCAATGACATTTTAACAGGATTTTCGTAACTTTTTTTCATGTGGTTATTAAAAGCATTTAATAAAATGTTATAAACCCTAAATCCTAAATTGTAAGCATTTTATAACATTTTAAACCCAAAACCTTGAATCCTAAAGCCTAAAGACTAAAATATAAACCCTAAGTATTTTATAACATTTTAACAAGTGATTTCTTACTTTTTTTAATTGTTTATTAAAAGCGTTTATTAAAGTGTTATAAACACTAAACCCTAAACCTTGAGCATTTTATAGAATTATAGAACCTAAACCCTACAACCTAAGAATGTTATAAAATTTTAGCAAGTGGTTTGTAACTTTTTCTTATATTCTTATTAAAATAATTTATCAATCTATGATAAATCCAAAACCGTAAACCATAAATCCTATCCCTAACCGCTAAGAATTTTATAACATTTGAAAATACATCTGTAACTTTTTTAAGTGTTAATAAAAAGCATTTAATAAAGTTTTTTAACCATAAACCCTAAACCCTAACCATTTTGTAACATTTTAAGTGTTTATTTGAATAATTTACAAACGTGTTATAAAACCTAAATCCTAAACCCTAAACACTAAACACTAAACCCCAAAGCCCAAACCCTGACCCTAAAAACTAAGCATTTTATGATCTATTAAAAATAAATTTTTAACATTTATTTAAGTGTTTATTAAAATAATTTACTAAGGTGTTATAAAACATAAACCCTAAACCCTAAACCCCAAACCCTAAACCTTAAACCCTAATCATTTAATAAATTTTTGAAATGTGTTTTGTAACCTTTTATAAGTGTTTATTAAACCACTTAAGAATGTTTTAAAAAGCCTAAATTCTAAACCCCAAACCCTAAACACTAAATCCTAAACCCTAAATAATAATCCCTAAACCCTAAATCCTATAAACTAAACCCTAAACACTAAGAAATTTGTAACATTTTTAAAATCGTTTTGTAACTTCTATTTAAGTGTTTATTAAAAGAATTTACCAAATTGTTATAGACCTTAAATCATACACCCTAAAACCTAAACCCCAAAACCTAAACCCTAAACCCTAAACCCCAAGACCTAAACCCTAAACCATAAACCCCAATAATTTTATAATAGTTTAAAAAGAATTTTGTAACTTTTATTTAAGTGTTTATTAAAACAATTTACTAAAGTGTTATAACCCTAAACCCTAAACACAAAACCGTAAACCCTAAACCCCAAAACGTAAAATCTAAACCCTAAACCCCAAACCCCAAATCTATATCCTAATCATTCAATGACATTTTAACAACCTTTCTGTAACTTTTTTTGAAGTGTTTATCAAAAGCATTTACTCAAATGTTATAAACTCTAAATCCTAAACCATAGGCATTTTATAGCATTTTAAACCCAAAACCCAAAACCCTAAAGCCTAAACTCTCAACCCTAAGTATTTTATAACATATTAACAAGTGTTTTCTCACTTTTTTAAGTGTTTATTGAAAGCATTTACTAAAGTGTTATAAACCCTAAACCCTAAACCATGAGAATTTTATATAATTTCAAATTATAAACCCTAAATTTCAAAACCTAAACCCTAAACACTAAGAATTTTATAACATTTTAATTTTGTAAATTTTTAAAGTGTTTATTAAAAGAATTTAATAAAGTGTTATAACCCTAAACCCTAAACCCAAAGAATTTTATAGCATTTTAACAAGTGTTTTGTAACTTTTATTTAAGTGTTTATAAAAATAATTTACTAAAGTGTTATAAACCCTCAAGCCTAAAGCCTAAATACTAAACCCTAAACACCAAACCCCAAACCCCAAACCCTAAAACCTAAGAATTTTATGATCTATTTATTATAATTTGTAGCTTTTATTTAAGTGTTTATTAAAATAATTTCCTAAGGTGTTATAAAACCTAAACAATAAACCCTAAATCCCAAACCCTAAACCCTAAACCCTAAACCATAAACCCTAAACAAGATTTATCTAAACTTTCATGACGCGAGCTCCATTAGCATTAAGTGCTCCATTATTTTATATGGTTTCATATCTTAATCTTATCTCACACAAACCATAGTTCCCAATAATGCACCAAAGCATTAACCCTCTCATTACCAAAGAAGGGCCTAATATGATTACATCAAGAAGATATGGATGATCTAGTGGCTAAGTTGTGAGAATGAGGACACTCTCCCAGTTTTATAAGATAGGTCACTTAGGAAAATGATAGAAAATGGATCAAGTGTGCAACAACCTAATCTAATTTATTATATTATATCCACATTAGGATAGTCTAGTGAATATGTAGAAGTGTCATGTGGTGGTTGGAAGCCACCTCCAATGTGGCGTGGTCTTTAAGCTCAGGATCCACATTTCAAGCACTCCTCGTGACATGGTTTTGTGCTCTCTAAAAGAGGATCCAAACTTTAATTTTCCTCAACATGTCCTAATTCAAAACAAACTCCAAGTATTGCACTCTCCAATAAAGAATCCCTCAATACAACCACTCAACATATTAGACTATGACGTGCTTGTAGTCGTCCTAGGGAAGAGCGCTTTTTCTCCTAGTGCATGTTATGATGATCCAAACATGTGAAAGAATGCAACAAAATAAAAATATAGACACAAAGATAGATTTTAAGAATAAATAAAACTTCATATCATTAATATCAAAGAATTGAAATATCTTTACATACAAAATGGAAATAAACTAGCTTGGGCAATGGGAGCTTATCTCTAAGAAGAGATGTGGAGACTACATGCCTCTGAAATGTGTTACAATGAGGTTTGAATACATATTTGTTATTGAGATATAATGGAAAACACTAAACATCCAAAAACCTAACCCTAGGACATGAAGCGCCAAAACTATGGGCCCCATTGGCGTAAATTGGTACATCAACTTCCAGGGGTCGTAACTTTGGCATATGATCTTTGTTTGACTATCATAGTAGCTCATTTTTAATATCTCGAAGATGATGTCAAAAGAATGTTGGCTAGCCCATTTTGGGATATAATGGTCTCTCTGATTTCCCTAAAAATGTTGTTTAGGGCCTCAAAACGGCTCTAGAAGTTCAAGGCTCGAGAAACTGCCAGAAATAGTAAATTGTGCTACAATTAAGGAACCCAAAAAACTGAAAGAGATAGTGTTGGAGTCCAAGTGGAATAGGCAGGTGGCCACCAATATCCAACTGGATCGCCAGCCATGCTAAATACAGTAAACTATGGTTAACAATCATAGACCATGGTAACCATACATAACTATGGTCAGTCATAGTAAACCAAATTGATCACCATGGTTATACTATGGCTGATAATGTGTAATTATTGTTAAACATCACCAAATATTTTTTTACTATGGTTAATGATTGTTTGACTACAGTTGAACATGGTTGACTATGGTTGTTTATTTTGACTTTTGAAGGATTGACTATATTTGACTATGGCACCAAGTTGAATATTGTTAAATATAGTCAATGTAGGGTTGACAAAATTTGACATTTAAAAATTGTCTACCAAGTTTTGACGACATTTATCTAATGTGGTTTGATAATGATTGACAATTAATATTAATATTAAAATTAAAATAATCATGAAAAACATAAACCTAGTAATAATAATAAACTAAAAACTACAACATAATAACAAACTTAAATCTAAATTTAATAACAAAACACATTATATTATATTAAAACCAAACCTATTTTTTTATAAAACCTAACCACTTACATATTAAAACTTTGAAAACATAAAAAAGTATCACGGAATTAAAATAGTCTAATATAATAAACATTTTACTAAATACAAAACCATTATGGTTTACCATGATTTACATTATTTTATAATCTCATATTACACTAAAAAAATTACAACATTCATTGCCATATTCTTATGAAATCATTTCATATGTATAATATATAAAGATTCTTATAAAATAAATATATATGTATAATATATACAAAGTGTCATATTATATTATATTAAAACACATAATTTTATATTTAAAAGTTAAAAATTGTCATTTAAAACATGTCATCAAATGAAAAGTTAAGTGTTACAGCTATGCCTCCAAAACTCCAACAATCGTTCAAGAATATATCTACAATATATGTACATAGTAACATAGTAACCATTTTAGAGTGGGTTACAACTATGGCTGCAAAAGTACACAATATAAATATAAATATATATAAATATATATATATACAAGGTTTTATTAGATGACATAGACATCAAAACTATATCATACTATATTGACACTAAAATTTAAACCTAAATAATTTTTAGGGTGTGGTATAACTATGGCCTCAAAAGTTCTACTCCATTGCAAGACACATGTTTTAATGGGCATGGCTATTTAAATTGTAACAAATATTTTAGAGTAAGAGGCACACATTAATATCAATGTTAATAGTAATATTAACATTAATGATAATAGTAATATTATTATATTAACATTAATATTAGTATATATTATATTGATTACTATATGAAAAAAAATATGTTGTTATTTATATTACTTGTATTAAGGCTTCAATGTAATAATTTTGATAAATAGTCAATAGTATTCATATTCATAAATTATGGTTTTATGTATTAGTTAATAATCAAACTATTAATACTTCATGTGGTTTAATAAATTAATAAATGATTAATTAAGGCCTACTATAATTGTTATTGTTAATAAGTTTGTCAATGTTTAATAAGATTGATTTATTAATGTTAACCATTAATGATTATGTTAGCCACATTAACAATCTCACCTAGTTAACAAAAATATTAAATTGTTACATTTAATAATATTATTACATAAATAATTATTATACGAAATTATTAAGAATATGTTAACCTTATTATTAATAACATTAATGTTATATTGAAAATATTATATTTTATTAATGTTGTTGTTAATGTCTAAAATGTAACTATTATGAACATTATTTATGAATATTAATGATAATACATAAATATTATTAATTAAGTTTTATTAATGTTAATATTATAGCTTAGTTATTATTAATATTATTAATATTTCTAATAATGTGTAATCTTTTTACATATTAATATATGTGTAATATTTGTATTTATAGATAATAATATATTAATAATAAACCTAATTTTATAGCACATATTTATTAAGCTTATTTTATAAAGTTTATGTTACTAATAATATATTTATTGATTATGATTTAATATACTTGTTAATATTATAGGGTGGAGTTATGCTTAAATATGCTCATTTTTATTCAAAGGTAAAGATTCCTAGTACTTATTATCTTAATTAATTGTTTTTTAATATTTGTATTCTTAATATAAAATTTACTAATTTTATTATTATTGTATTATTATTGTAATATCCAAAGAGACCAAACTTTCTTTATAAAAAATCTTCAATCACTCAAAACAAAGAGTTGTTTACTACCAGCTTTATAAGGTATGTATGTACCTTGGTTAGTTTTAATTAAACCTTAGTAAAAAACTCAAAACCTAAATTTGAAACTGATTTGGCTATTTTAATTAAACCTTAATTTAAATCTCAAAACCTCAATTTGAAACTGATTCGTACATTATGTTAGTTATTCTATATCAAGCGTATTGCATTGAAATTTTATTAGATTATAATTTTGCAAGAAGAGTTGTAGTGTACATTGGCTAAATTCTCATAGGAAACTTCACTTCAATCTAAAACTCAAAACCTAGATTTTAAACTCGTTCATGCACTATGTGAGCTATTCTTTAACAATTGTACTGCATTGCAATTCTATTGCATTAAAACTTTTCAAAACTAATTGTAGCTTACAGTAGCTAAATTCTCATAACAAACTTCAACAAGAACCATTTGGAAGAACATAAGAACATTATTACATGTGGTCATAGGCATATTAAACTTTCTTTTATTAAGATGATTTTAAATTTATTTTATTAATAATAAAAATAATAGTTTTATAAACCTTATTGTAGTTTTAATATTTGTATTTGTAATTAAAAATACATTAATATTAATAATAAGATAACATATATATTTTTAATATTAAAATAAAATTTATAAAATCTGTACGAAATTTGAAAAATACAACATTCACTCATATTTAGATATTAAACTTTCTTTTTTGAGACTATTTTAAATTTATTTTATTAGTAATATAAATAATAGTTTTATAAACGTTATTTTAAGTTTAATGTAGTTTTAATATTTGTATTTGTAATTAAAAATACATTAATATAAATAATAATATTAAATATATATTTTTAATATTGAATTAAATTTTATAAAATCTGTATGAAGTTTGAAAAATACAACATTCACTAATATTTACATATTCAATAAAAAAGAATTCAACCGATGTTAATTGTGAATGTTGTGTGATAATTAAATTAAAACATAATATAACATTAAGTATTCAAAACAAAACTGTTGTTGAACATGCTAATGTATTTATCATTGTTGATACAAAGAATATTGAGATTCAATGTGATTTTGGAAGCTCATATAGTGGCTTTAACTATCCCCCCCATCAGTCTCAGTTCTCAAATACCTAATTTATCTATTATAAATCATGGATTTACCATGGTTTATACAAGGAATATTGAGATTCCATGTATTTTGGAAGCTCATATGGTGGCTTTAACCATCCCCCCATCACTCTCAATTCCCAAATACCTAATTTGTCTATTATAAATCAAAATGTACGTGAAATCCTTAGAAATACATCACAAAATTTTAGACAACAAGGGTAGAGTTATTATTACAACATAAATGAAGATAAAATACAATGCCTTAGACATTATATGTTATACAACGTGTCTTTCTAGTGCACCTTAGAAAAGGCAATATAGGTCCTTCTAGATCCTAACTAGAGCATTTGCCATCTACAATTTTTGGTCAACAATATTGTAGGTTTTCAAGGCATCTCTTCAAGCTCACCAAGCTGTCTTAGATGCATCAAATGTTACACTAAAAGCTATAATCACACCAACAATCTCACAATTTGAAATCACATTTTCTGATGAGAGGTCACAAGTTCAATTCTCTCAAAACCCTCCAGGTCAAGCTCCATGGTTGAGCCGACAGGAAGTGATCCCTTCAGGTGGATCTTCATGTTATAAATATTCTATGGATGTAGTGGTCACAAATCTCTGGAGTCCATGGACAACATAGAAAAAAAGCGCTTAAGTTATATCAAACCCAACAAATTATAACTCAAATAATATCAAGGGTGGAACTCCATTGGTTTTGGTGTGAAACTAAATGCAATCAACTTGATGGTTAATAATTTCACATAAAATAACCACAAGCCATTAAATATCAAACAAATAGGGAATTTTTTCTTGTTGGAGGAAGGAACTTGACTAAGAAACAAGAAACCCAAGTCTACTCAGAAAGGAGGGAGAAATGGCAAAAAAAAATCATTGGAAGACATCCTTTCTTAGGAGGCGTGGAATCACTTTGAGAAGTGCAAAAATATATGCAGATGAGAGAAGAAAGCATTGGAAGAAGATGAAGAGAAGAGGGATAAGGTGAAGGCTTCAAGGCCTAGGCATGGTAAGACAAAAGGGGAATTCCTACTTTTTTGCAGCAAAAATAGCTACGATGTTAAGAGGTTATTTGATATACATATAGTATACCTATATGACAATATTTTTGGTTTTCATAAAAAAGTAAATTTATAAAGAAACTCCCTTATCACCACTTCTACATAATAGTTAAAGTGAATGTGGTAGAAGAGAGTAAAAAATTATAACTTATCAAGAAAGTGAAGGCCATAGATGAGAACATCCAAGTCTTCACTAAATCAATGGTGATATGAATATCTTGACTAAGTTTTATTTGGAATTTTCTTTTACAAATCATGCCATGTTTTTTAGAAGTGTGATGTATGGCCTACTGGGCTTGTAACCTCACTCCCATGAACTCGGGATGTCTAGATTGTCACACTTGTGACAACATTATGTTCGTTTATGGATAATATTCCCTATTTATTTTAATTGGAACATATCATTCAATGAACTTGTGACCACAGTTTGACGAACCTCGAGTGTTCGGATCGTCACATTTATGACAACATGATGCTGGTTTTTAAAGAGAAAAAATATATCCTATTCGTTCGAATTACAATGTAGTATTTTTTGAACTTGTGATTATAGCCCATTGAACTTGGGAATATCGTATTGTTGCACTTGTGCACATAATTTGAAGAAGTTGGGACGTTTTTTCATTAGGGTTGTGGCAACAACAACTTCTTACGACTAATTCATCACAAGTTTGATGATATGTCTATCAAATGTCCATCACATCTACGACAAAAAGTCAATGATTATGTCATTATACTAGTGATGGGATTTGGGTCACAAGTGAGAAAAACACTATGATGTGTAAATACGTTGAATGTATGACGAAAATATGTGGTTACCAATAGTATGATGAAATTGTTTCGATGAATATTCCATTTATTAGGTGTTGGAAGTCTGATGGTGTGTCATCAAAATATTGTCTAAACAATATTGGAAAGTATACTTATTTTTAGAAATGAGGAGGTGGAAGTAGATTCATTATTTGGAAGAATGTATTGGCAATATCAATGTCATACCCTAGTTCATTATGTTCGAATGCATGTACCAATATTCCCTCCATGGCATGGGTATTAGATACAAAATCATCCATACCAATCTCTATAGAGTTTCCTTCATCCTTAACATGTGAAGAACTTATGTTATTATAGACGTTATGAATTGGTGATTTTGAATGTAGTGGAAATTAAATAAGTGGTTGATTCAACCATGCTTGGTATGTTTCCCCTATGATATTTTCTCATTTAATAACATTTTCTTGATTTAAAATCATATTGCCATGTAATAGTACATGGTATTTAAGTTTCTCTTCATTAGAATCGTAATTGTTAAAATATTGAACATCACATCAATATTATTAGTAAGAAAATACATTTATTATGTTTAAACATTGCACCAAACATTTAGCAGAAGCATGGAATTTCTTAATCATTTTTTATTTTTGCCCCAAGGGGACATCTAGAGGTACACCCAATGAAAGGAATTTTTTATGACCAGGTGGTCTACACAAGTTATAGCTTATTGAAAAATCATCACGAGTAGACAAACTTTGTATTGCATACACAAATACAAATCATAAAGAACTCTTTGTCAATGAAGTGTTCCTGAAAGTAATAATTTGCACTAAAAAATGAGGACTTATACCTATTTATGAACCCTTTTGTTTGTCCCATGAATTCATGGATGACAACAAATATATGATAGGTTTTTGTTGTTAAAGTTTCTATAAACATAACCATCCATGCAGATACTATACAGAAAAATGTTATAATTGTATTTACCAATATTCAAGTAACTAGAGTGACTATATAGAGGACCGCAAAATGGCATACATGTTCCTTTATTGTTTTTGTGGAATAGATATATGTGAAAGGGTGAAGAACCCAAAATTTGCAACACCTATTTTAGACATGGAAATCATATGAATATTACCATAAAATGAGTTTCGATTTCAATATTGGGCATTGGCATGGAAGATGGCAAAGAAAATATAAAGCACGCTACCTTCTAACAATTGAAGTGACTTCTGTGTGTACCTAGATATTTCTGCTCTCAACTCATACAATTTTTTCAATTGTAATGCCCCATATTAATAGATCAAAAAATAATATTTCTAATAATAATAATAATGAATATTAATGTATAAATACATGATGATGATAATAGTAATAAATAAATAAAATAACAAATAATAAAGAAAGACAATAATAGTAAATAAATAAAATAATAGATAACAAAGTGAAATCTCTAATAGGTAAATAAAAATAAGCTATAAAAATAGTAAGAATAAGTTAATAGAAAGTAAACATTAATAAATTAAGAAAAAAATTGAATTAAGAAAGCTTAGGAAAAGAAAAATAGAAGTTGGCATCATGTCACATAGATTCCCATCCAATCCTCATTCTATTTAATGGATGAAAGGTAGAATATAGCCATTCATTATTTCTAGAGAAGAATGTTGAAGAAAAAATATAAACTAGCTATAATAGTTGATTGAGGGCTCTCAGGTGGCCAACTATATAAAGATTCTATGCAGTTGAGCCTACAATTGGATGGAGAGTCATCTCCAAAGTGCTGTTGTGGCCAACAAGATCCAAGAAGAAAAACAAGTTCAAAATATGCAGTAAGAGATATCTTCGCTTTACAAATAAGTCTTTACTTCTCATTTTTTTGTAACTTATATTGTAATGAGTTGAATATTTCTATTTTAATTATTAATTATTTCTGATGATTGCATTTTGTATCAAATCTCGATTCAAACACTTAGAACCTATAGGATCTTCACGTTAACCTTTTTTGTTATTAGTTTTATTTTAATAAGATTAATTTACATGATAAATTAATTTGACCATTGATATCTCGTAAAAGAAAACATTATAAGATGAATTATGAAAATGGGAAAAGAAGAAGAAGATTTGATATTAATTATTTAACTAAAATCACGTAAATAAATTATATATTCTGCATTATTTTTGTTCATCACAAATAAAATTCATACCCCATTTCAAGAATTTTAATATTACATCACTATAAATAAGATATATTGATTTTGACAATAATAATCAATGTGAAATCCTAGATCAAATCATTTTAATTTTAAATATTAAAATCAAAACAAATTAAATGACATGGAATAACTTCCCTATTATATTTTAGAAAAAACAAAAAAAACCAAAGAAACCTATAGAACATACGTTGTGGTTTGTGTTTGAAAGATAAAATCCAATCCCTAGGTCAACCAATTTAATTTTTTCTCATAAGAAGTGTACTGAAGAAATTTAAATCAAAGTTTTAATTGGATGCTCTTAATTAACAAACAATTAATTCTTCCATAAGTTTATGACCAGCCAAAAAATAATGTAAGCCTAAAGCCTAAAACAATGGCTCAATACCAATGATGGTAGCTCAAGACTTTCATTAAGAGCTAGAGACCTTAATGTTTTTGTCTCTTAGTGGTCTACATGCTTTAAAAGAGGCAGATTGGAACGTTATTTATGATATATGGAAATAAATGAAAAACAGAAAGCCTTTTCCATTGGACAGATAGATTATATTTTCAATGATGTAAATCCAAATACTTCTGAATATCATCAAATGAATAAAAGAAACATATGATTATATTTTTAAATGGAATTTGAGAAAAATGTTTTCTTATTTACTATGTTTTATTGAGATTTCATTGTGATTTTAATGTAGATAGCTTTTAAATTGTTAAGATTTTAAAAATTTAGGACACTATTTCATTTTGACATTCTTTGAGGGGTCTATTTAATATACAGTGGTCAATACAAGTATAATTTTTTTAATAACCTTTAATATTTATTGGTTTAGATGAATATATATTATTTCATTTGAAATTAAGACCATCTCTTCAAACTTAAATACTACTCAATAGAGAGCCCCTGCCAAAACAAAATGGAAAAAGAAATTGAAGAAAATTCAAAATGTTATTGAAATATAATATTAATTAACAACAAAATAGAAGCAAATTTTGATCATTTTTAAACAACTAAAAAGGACCCATCATTCTAGAAAGGCTCCATGGACCTGACATCAAATTTTGTTAGTTTTTGTAATATATTGTTAATGTATTTTGTAATTGTTCTCCTCATAATAAGATTAGTATGCTACTAGTGTTTCACATGAAGCTCATATCGTGATCATGGTAAAATGGAATTGTAATGTATCCATGTAAAATGAAAACTATAATGTATCTATAACTTAATATGAATAGAAAGATATAAAATATTTTTTCTTCTGAGAAAAGAATTTAGAGAACCACTGAGAATTAATTTTTGGGACATATAATTCAAAATATACAAATTGATAGAGCAATCAAAAATATGTCTTCCTATAAAATTGGTTAACCTTAGGAAAAAATACATATTGTAGTGCTCCTTTTATTTCAATTGAAATGGGCCATGAACCATGATGTAAATGATGTGGCATTATTGGATTAATAAACTTATAAGAAATGAAAAAGGAGGATTTAATTTTTCCTTGCCTTAAAATGGATATACCTCAATTTTTTCCTCCATTTTCTTTCTTGTTTGGAGTGTAGATTTTATCTCAAGTTGTGGCACATGGTGGGAGGCATTAATCTAATAAAAGTTTAGCCACACATGATAAATCTTCATCTCTAGTTCATTCAAGCTTCACAGACAATCAAGTCTCCCATTATATGATGTATCACTCTATGTCATTAGTATTTATAAGTGTCATGTGTTTATTATTGGTAAATTAATTAATAGTAATAAGATTTTGGATTTTATATATGGCAATAAAATTTATGTCATTAAATAAATGAGAATATTTAGTGTTTAAAAAAAGTGTAGATTATTGGTTAAATTACATATAATTTTAGAGACATTTTAAGTTATTAAAAAAAAATTATGACAAACTTTTATGTAAAAAGTAAAATAAATTTATATTTATTTTATTTTAAGTGAACAAATATTTTGATATAAGTATGAGTAAGTTTAATACAATTCATCAAGTATTTATTTTAGTAGTAAGTTTTGGAATGTGTTGATGGAAATTTTAAAATATTAGTGTTATGAATGATAAATAGTTAAAAACAATGGATGTAATCTAATTATAATACATAATTTTGTAATGATTCTTGTTCATGAAATTAAGATTATGGTATTAATATTAAAATTAAAAATAATATATTAATAAGTATATTGGAAGTTAAATTTCATATAGAGGTATATATTTTAAAATTATGATAGTTACCTAATAAATTTAAAGAGTGTGATTTAATTGAGTATGTGAGAAAGATAAAAAAAGATTTTTATAATTTGAAAATTAGTCAGGAATGTCATTTTGTTAGATATATTCAATTTAGATTTTACTATGATTCATGATTTTTTTGGCATAATAATGTTTTAAATTTATTTATCGGTAGTATGATCTTGTAGTTCATAACAGTGAGTAACTTTTCATAATTTTGGAAACTAGGGTTGATTGAAGGATAATTTCTTATTAACAAATTTATATGTTATTATGGCTTAATTTACGTTTCATATACTAGAAAAGAAAGATAATAGATGAGGGATCTTCTTTTGAGTATGGCATAGCCTCTTGTTGGTCATGAAATTGGAAATAAGCAAGAAAATGCATATCAAAATTATCACTTAAGAGATGTATTTCAACATTCCATGGTGGTATTATGGTTTAGGAAGGTGTTGTATTGGATGTAAAACTTGATATTTTATTTTATTTTGTATTTATTACTATAAATTTTAAATGTAAGGATAATGATGTTGTATTCTTATAATGCCATGTCGATTATTTTCCATGATATTATGATGTTATTTCGTCTCTCTCTCTCTCTACCCCCTCTCTCTCTCTCTCTCTCTTGCTCCTACTCCCCCTTTCCCTCTCCTACTATCCCAGTTTCTTCCCCCTCCCTCCCTCACTCTCCCACTCTTTCTTCCCCTCTTTTCTCTCCCTCTCGCTCTCTCCCTCTCTCTTGCTCTCTCCCTCTCTCTCCATGTCCTCCATTCATCCTCTCTCCCATTCTCTCCATTTTCCTCTCCCTCTCCCTCTCCTAGGCCCCCTTTCGCGACATAGACCGATCCTCCTCTTGTGCTCTCTCCCCATCTCCATATCCCTCCCCTACCTCTCTCTCTCTCCCTCTTTCCCTACCTCTCTCTCCTTGTCTATCTCACTCTCATTATCTCCCTCTCATTACCTATCTCAATCTCTCTCTATCTCTCTCCCCCCCCTCACCCTCCTTCTCTCCCTATCTCTTCTCCTCTCTGTGCCTCTCAGCCACTATTCCTCCTTCCCTCCCTCCCTCTCTTTCTCCCTCTCCTCCCCTCCATATATCTCTCCCTACCTCCCCCTCTCTCTTGCTCCCTCCCTCCCTCTCCCTCTCTCCCTCTCATTCTCTCTCCCTCCCTCACTCTCCCCCTCCTACCGCCCTCTCTCTCCTGCTATCTCCCTCTTCCTCTCCCTCTCCCTCTCCCCCTCCCCCTCTCTCACCCTATTGTCATCTCCCACCCTTGCCCTCTCTAATTCTCTTCCCTTCGCCCTCCCCCTCTCCAGTGCTCTCTCTCGTTATCTCTACCAATCGTCCCCCTCTCTATCTCCCTTCCTCTTTCTTACTCACCCACCCTCCTCCTCCTAATCCCCATCTCCCTTTCCCCCTCTCTTAGCCCACATATCTCTTTCTTTACCCCTCTTCATCCTCCCCCTCCCTCACGCTCTACCTCTCCCTATCCTCCTCTATCCCTCCCTCTCTCTCCTCCTTCTCCTCCCTCCCTCTCTCTCTCTCCTCCTCTCTCCTCCTCTCTCTCCACCTCTGCCTCTCCCCCTTCCCCTCTCCTGCTCTCATACCCTCCCACTCTCATACCCTCCCGCTCTCACTCCCTCTCCTACTGTCCAACTATCTCCCCCATTTTTCTATCTCTCCGCTCCTCCCCCTCTCTCCCCCACTCCCCTATACCTCTCCCCCCTCTCTCTATCCCTCTCTCCCTCTCTATCTCTCCCTCTCCTCCTCTCTCTCTTTCTACCTCTCCCTCTCCGCCTCCCCCTCTCCCTCTCTCTGCCCCTCTCGCTCTCACTCCCCTTCTCCCTCTCTACCTCTCTCTCCCCCATTACCTCTCTCCCTCTCTCTATTTCACCTCATCTATCCCACCTTTCCCCTATCTCTCTCAAATTCTCTCTCTTCCACCTCCCTGCTCCTCTCTCTCTCCCTCCCTCTCTCCCCCCCACCCTCTCTCTCCCCCCTCACTCCATCTCTCTCACACTCTCCCCACCCATTCTCCCCCCTCTCCCTCTCTCTCTATCTCTCTCCCACTCCCTCTTTCTTTGTCCCTCTCACCGACTCCCTCTCTCTCACTCTCCCGGCCTCCCTCCCCCCTCCCT